>OX456523.1:94785541-94943245 GCA_949748255.1 Eustalomyia histrio | reverse complement strand
CAAGAAAAATCGCAAAATCATCTCTTGAAATTAAGGAAGGGCTTGACTTGAATTCCGATCATTCCCCAATATACTTAAATCTAACCTGCAATGTATACGAAACAGCAAAAAGTTCGCGACTCACAAACAAGTACACGGACTGGAATTACTACAAACAACTTATTAATGAAAACCTTAATACGAATTCGGTTATTAACAATCCAGAAGAACTTGATAATGAGGCTAACAATTTAGCTTCATTAATTAAACAAATGCATGAAGTTGCACACCTTTATTGAACAAATTTAAAAAAACATATTTCATACCCCGAGGAGATAATGGAACTTATATCTTCAAAACGCAGACTTAGAAAGAAATGGCAACAATCCAGATACGAAACTGATAAACGATTGTTAAATAATGCTACCAATAAGTTACGAAAAGCAATAAAACGATTCAAAAAAGAAAATATTTATAAATACCTGTCGGATTTAACTTATGATAATAAGACTGATTTTTCCCTTTGGAGAGCTACAAAGCAGATAAAAAGACCGATACAACAAAACTCAGCCATAAAAAAAAATGGCGTATGGGATAAAACAGACCTACAAAAAGCGAATATTTTTGCAGAATACCTAAGTGAAGTCTTCACTAATGATCAATCTAGCACAACTAATCTAGAATCTACAACAAACCGTGATTTACAACTCATACCAAACGTTACCGTCACTGACATTAAGAAATAATCAAGGTATTTAAAAGCTAAAGTCTCCCGGTTATGACATGATTACAGGAGATCTAATAAAACACTTGCCTCATAGAGAATTTGTTAAACTGGCTTCAATATATAATACAGCAATTAAACTTAGCTACATACCAAGTATATGGAAAGTAGCAGAAATCATAACGATACCAAAACCAGGCAAAAGGACAGATGAAGTCAGCTCTTACAGGCCGATTCTTTATTACCAATAATTTGAAAGTTGTTTGAAAAATTCTTATCAAAAAGGTTAAAATCATTCATTTACTTAAATAAAATAATACCTGAGGGTCAATTCTCGTTCTGTGATAATGTGAAGTGAAAAAAAAAACTTTTCATTTTCGTTTTCATAAGCACTTTTCACTCGAACTTTTCACAAATACATAAATTGCTATTCTCGTATGTATTATGAAAAAAATGTTTCATTCGCACTGTACCCATGAAACTTTTGTAACTGTGTTATCCAAAATTTAAAGCAAATGTGAAAACAGAGAAAAACGTAAACAAAAGTGAATTATATAAAAAATCTGGACTATTTGTATTATTGGATATTACTCAAGGAATTCGGGATGAACAAAGGTAAGACAATGATGTTACAAGCATTTCATTTATAGGAATTTTTAGAGAGTGCTGAGACGCATACTTCGTGGTGGCCAAAATCCATTCGAGAAGACAACCGACGAGCACTTCATGGATTTATATCGGCTTGCTTAAGTGAACTATATTACTTAAAGAAACAAAAAAAAAACATTTCATAAATGTTTTAAATGTTAAGGCTCGCGGCTAATTCGTCTCTAAATTTGGCACCATCTGCAGTCACAAATCTGTAAATATGGGGTTTATAAAAGTGTGCTTATGGTAATTAAACAACTTACTTATCCTTTGCAATGTTAATATGCTTTTCTAAATAATTAATTTAATACTCCTTTTGGTTTTCGCAGGCATGCTTTCCTCTTACAACCTTCTCCATGTTTATTTCAGTTATAAATAGTCTGTGTAAACAATTTTTTCATATGAACATTTTATGACAGTTGTTTGCACTGTTACACAAAACAAGAATCGCCAGTGCTGTGCAATCGTGAAAAAATCTTGTTTCGTTCCACTTTTCTTCCATATGAAAACGTTTTGATATTTCTTTACATTTTTTCACAGAACGCGAATCAAAAGCACTATGAAAACGTAAAAAAACTTTTCATTTCACCGCTTTACAACGGTTTGGATTAAGAGAAAAACATTCTACTATTGAGCAAATACACAGAATTACACACTCAATAGAAATAGCTTTTGAGAAAAAGAGGTATGCTCTGCAGTATTCCTCGATGTGTCAAAGGCATTCGATGGCGTATGCCAAGCTGGTTTAGAAAATAAACTCAAAACACTATTACCAGCACATTATTGTAATATTATAAACTCTTATCTTGAAAATAGGTATTTTAGAGTTCGACAAGAAAGCGATTATTCGAAACTATGCCCAATGAAGGCAGGTGTACCACAGATGAGCGTATTAGGTCCAATTTTATACCTTTTATATACGTATGATTTACCAATAAACGAAAACTGTGTTGTGGGAACCTTCGCAGACGATACCGTAGTTTTATGAACAGGATGAAATTCAACAATGGACTCAAAAGTGGCGCCTAAAACTAAATAGCAGCAAATCAGTTCACGTTAACTTTTCGTACAAAAAGGCAAATAACTCAGCGTTTTATTATGTTCCAGTTTTTATTGATTAACAACCAGTTCCATTCTCAAACTCAGCTAAATATCTGAGTATGAACCTAGATGCCAAATTTCGTTGGAAGGAGCACGTTAAAAAGAAAAGAGACCAATAAGATATAAAATATAGCAAAATGAGCTGGCTTCTAGGTAGAAGATCCACACTATCCATCCACAACAAACTAATGATCTATAAACAGATCTTAAAACCAATCTGGACCTATGGAATTCAGATATGGGGTTGTGCTAAAAACGATGTAATCAAAATTATACAACGTTTTCAAAATAAAGTGCTGAGGAATATTGTAAAAGATCCTTGGTATATCAGAAATTCTGACATCCATCGCGACCTCAAGATACCTTTAGTGACCGAGGAAATTCGAAGGCATGCTGAATCACATAAGCTTTGGCTGTTAAACCACACAAATGAGGAAATCCCAATTATTCTAAACACAACAGACTTAATCAGAAGATTAAACCGTTTTAAACCCCATGATTTGATTGAACGTTTTAACCAGGAATAGTTTTGTAATAAGAAATAAACTTCATAAACCTGTAAATTAATATCAACTTTATATAATATTTATTGAAAAAAGAAAACTGCTAGTTAGTCCTAAGGGACTAGTTGTAGTATTAGTTCTAAAATAAAAAAAAAAATTAGTTTCATAAATTTGGGATGAATTCCATCATGTCCCACAGAATCAGATTTAATAGTTAGGAAAGATTCCAAAACGTCTTCCTAAGTAAGATGTATAAAATCAAAAAACGAGTTGGTGGTATAAATGTTGTTATCTGAAAAAAGGTTACGATAATAATTAACGTCTGCTTCATGCATAGGTATGCTAGTGAAGCTAAAGATTAAGGGCCGTATGCAAAAAAATAAATTACTTTAGCTTTAACTTTCACATTAGTTAACAAACACATTAAGGCTAACAAACGTTTGTTAAAAATTCGTATGCAAAAACCCCACTTTAACAAATAAAAGTTTTAATGAATTTTATAGTTTTGTTCTGGCAATGCCATCATATTAAGTTGTCACTTTATGGTTAGCGATGCTTTAAAACGAATATTAATTCAGCAGGGTAATCAAATCTATAAAAACGTTCTTATTATTTAACATAAAGAAATATGTTTTTTACGCAATCTTTTTCGATTTACTTATTCAATCAAATAAAAACATAAAATTAACTAAATTAGGAAAATTGAGAAGAACTAACCAGATTTTTTATGTTAGAAATGTTTTAAGTATTGGAACAACGAGCTGTATTGATTTGTTTTGATTGTAAGTACATCACTAAAACAGTTCTTACATTAATATTGTTTTGTGATGTGTTTTAATGAGTTCTATTATTTTTTTTTTGCTATAAAACGATATTTTTTTAAATTGGTCATAAAGAAGAGAGAAGCCATCCTCGGCTTGTAAATTTTTGGCCGATAATAATTTCCGATTTGCATAATAGTATTACTTATAAAAACATTACACAATTAACACTAATTTTTCAACAATCACAATTAATTTTACCAATTCTTCTTTTGAAATTTAAAGTATCCATTTCACTATTTATTATTTTTATTAAAAGTTTTCACCAAATTTTAATTCCCAAACACCAAAACAAAACAATAAATGTCACTAACATACGTTTAAAGTACGTTGCTTTCTACTTTAAAATATTTAAAGTTACCAAACGTTTACCAAAGGTATGTTAAGCTAATAATCGTTTTTGTATACAACTTTAAGCAATTTTGCTTAACAATGGTTAACCAAACTTTGTTAATTTTTTTGCATACGGCCCTTATTGATTAACGTCAACAGTATTATCCATATTATTATCTTTATTTAAAATACTCATGTTCCTAATTTCTTTCCATTTCATTTTAGAACTAACAGCATATTATTTAAACTCTATTTAGTTTACACTTCCACAGAATACACAATTCAATTAATTGTCAATGCTTCCTATTAAGCGTTTTATTATCAACTAATTGTCATGCCACATTGCTGCCGTGTTTATATGTGGGATTAAAAATAACTAGGATGTGGCAGCACCGTTCGGAAGCTGCATAATGGCAACTTTGAGAATGTTCTTTTGAAGTTTAACAGAAGAAACTTTAGTTATGGTGAAGGGTTGCTATTTAAATGTTTTATATTTCAGGGCTAACATATGGGGATTTGTGTTTCTACGAGTGAATAAAATTTGATGAATTGAATTTCCGTAACAATATGTATGCATTGCGCATACTTTGGAGACAGCTGTAAATACAGCCAAAAAAGTACCCGCGGTATCCAATGGAATGTCTTTATAATATACACTCCTACTTTTAGTAGGAAACTGTACTTCTACTAAAAGTTGGGTAAATTTCCTCTGTTTGCATCAATGAAAAAAAAAATACACACATTATGCGTAAGTTGGTGAACACAAAATGAGTAAAAGTACATAGAAAATTTACCAAATTTGTGCGTAAAGAAACACGTTTTACGTGTAAATGTACCGTAAAATGCGTAAAAATTCATTGTACATAGAGTATTCAAAAAACCGGCCTTTTGGAAAAACCGGTTTCGGTTTTCTTCGAAAAATCGAATTTTTAAAAAACCGGTTTCGGTTTTTGCAGAAAAAACGGGTCAAACGGTTTTTTCGGTTTTTTTTAATTTGAATAAAAAGCTTATATAATTTGTTTATTGTTTTAATTACAAACAAAAAAAAAAGAAATTTAATTTACAAAGTAATAAAAATAGAAAAAAAAATTCTTCGAAACTGCGATTTGACACCGTTGGACTATTATTTGTGAAGAACCGTCAAAAATAAGTGTTACGCCGACAAGCCAGAGACAAATAACGCTTTAAAGGACAATATTCGTGAAGCCATTGGTGAAATACAGCTGCACACAATCGATAATGTGCTTAAAAATTGGACCAATCGTGTAGGCTACTGCATGGCCAGCCGAGGCAGCCATTTGAATGAAATTATTTTCCATTATTAACCGGAAGGATTGTACTTTCAAATAAAAAAAGAAATTTGAGAAAATATTCAGTAGTTTTTTTTTATAGCATTTTCAAAAAAAAAAAAGTTATTTAGCGGACCCTATATTTCATTTTAACATTTTATTTATTGGTTTTAATATAATATCTTAAAAATTAATATTATGACACTATATGCATATCAAATGAATAGTGGTCATTAAGTTCGTAAATTGGTAAAATTAAGTACGTTAGTAATTTGAACCTTTAAAACGTTTGGCATTAAATACGTTTTTTTAATATTACATTTTAAATATGTAAAAAGAAAATCTATTTTTCAGTTCTAAAATAATATTTTAGAAATAATATGCAATTTAAATGTTTCGTTTTAAAACGATTTTTTTGTTTGCTTTTGATAAAGCTAGAAGTGGAAAATACTCTTTCACTTAGAGTAGATATTGGACAAATAGTCAAAAGACAATGATATAAATTTTCCAACTTTTTAGCTCTTTTGTCGCATTTATTAAGATATATGAAATTATCATATAATGATGAATTATTTTGTACAGTCTTTTTTTAGGGTTTTTAATACTGCTTATTGTGTTATTTAGATCAGAAATTAAACTATTTGAATTTAGAATATCCAAAGTTAGGTCTTCAACGCAATCTATCACATCTAAATCTTCATAACCAAAAAAAAAACGATTATAAGTGTTTGGAAAAAATAAAAGAGACCAAGTAACCCAGTTGGTGATGTAATAAAAAAAACCGGCCAACCGAACAAAAAAGACCGGTTTTCGGTTTTCTTCGAATTTACAAAATATTCGAAACCGATCGGTTTAAAAAAAAAAAAAGAAACCGGTTGACCGGTTTTCGGTTTCGGTTTTTGAATACTCTAATTGTACATTTTTAAGGAATAACGTTACTGACTCACTCACTCATTCAACATCGCCCAGCCCAAACCGCAAGAGCTAGGATTCTGAAATTTGGTATGCATGTTCCCCCTCCGGCGTAGACGTCCGCTAAAACGAGGTTTTTGGAAATTCCTTCGGAGAGGGGCAAAAAGGGGGTAAAACTCCCCTTTCACGGCCTGCCCAAACCCCTTTAGCTAGAAAGCTGAAATATGTCTTCCTGGGAGTATGTGCTAACTCCTTGATAAGTTATATTTTAGAATTTTGGCCAGTGACGTTGTAAAAATGGGGGTTAAAAGTCTCCCCATTTACGGCCTGCCCAAACCATTGGAAGTTGAAATTTTGTATGCAGACTCTTTCTCCAGTACAGATACAAGCTAAGACGTGAGTTTTGAAAAATCCAACGGAGAGGGGCAGAAAAGGGTGAAATTCTCCCTCTCGACGGCCTTCTCAAACCGTTGAACCTAGGAAGTTGAAATTTCGTATGCAGACCCCTTCCCCAGTGTAGATACCAGCTAAGACGTGAGTTTTGAAAAATCCAACGGGAAGGGCAGAAAAGGGTGAAATTCTCCTCCTCGATGGCCTTCCGAAACCGTTGGACATGGGAAGTTGATATTTGGTATGCAGATAAGACGTGATTTTTAAAAAATCAAACGGGAAGGGGCAGAAAATGGTGAAATTTTCCACCTCGACGGCCTGCCAAAACCGTTAGAGCTGGAAGGTCGAAATTGTGTATATTGGTTACACCTGTGGTGTAGACATCCACCCAGGTACATAGGAAATTTGCAAAAGTGCAAATGATCAGAAGTGAAAATTTGATGGATTGATGGTTTGGTGGATTGATGGATCGATGGTTTGATGGATTGATGGTTTGATGGTAATGCAAATATACAAATGTGTAAATATGCACATTTGCTAATGTACAAATGGGTAAATGTGCAAATTTGTAAATGTTAAAATGTGTAAATATGCAAATATTTATTTACTCACCATCGCCCAACCCAAACCTCAGGAGGTAAGGATCTGAAATTTGGAATGTAGATTCCCCCTGCGGTGTAGACATTCGCTAAAAAGAGGTTCTTGGAAATACCTGCAAAGAGCAAAATGGAAACAAAACTCCCCTTTCGCGGCCTGCCCAAACCCCTATAGCTAGAAACCCGAAATTTGGAATATGCTTTTCTTGCAGTATGTGCTAACTGATCGATGAAGTCTCCCCCTTAACAGCCTGCACAAACCGTTTTTACTAGGAAGTTGAAATTTAGTATGTAGATAACAGTGAAGATGTAATTTTTGGAAAATTCAACGGGGAGGGGCAGAAAAGGGAAAAAATCTCACCTTTGACATCCTGCCAAAACCGCTGGAGCTGGGAAGTAAAAATTTGGTGCATAGGTTCCTCATCCGGTGTAGACATTCACCTAGGTCGGATTATCCGAACAGTCTGTAGCATGTAACGTTTACAAAATATGACCACAGGTAGGTTATCGCGACAGACTGTAGCGTCAGCATGCTGTAATTCCGGCTTCTGGCTCGTCGGCCAATGGGGGAGTTCGGTGCTACGTCCTCGTGAAAATTAATGGCAAAACTACAGAGTTTATTATTTAAATTTTGCATGCTGTAATATTTAGAAAGAGATAGACAGAGAAATAAGGGAAACGGAAATAACGGAAGACAAAGAATTCTTATAAAATTCGGAAGTTAAAATTGTTGACTGTATGCGTGTCTAGATGTTTACACGGCTTTATCCCCACCCAACCATGATCATGCTGTGAAAGGCGATAACTTTATGCATGATCCCATAGGTAAACTAAACTATCCGATCAGCTAGACAGAAATCATAACCAACGTTTTAGAATTTCATTTTCAAATACTCAATGGTTTTATTTAACAAAAAAAAATTCATGCGGAATAAAAAGAAAGGGGTATTTTAACTAACAATAGATATATAAATTGTATTAGAAATTATATAGAAATTTGTAATTTTAAAAAATTAAATTAATGTAAGAAAAATTTAACGCGAGGGTGCAAAAATCAATAAAAACAATGCTGAAAAAAAAAATTTAAATCCAATTCGGATATTTAAAACCTATAAAAAAAAATATCCCGTTCGGATATGATAAATATATATACCAATATATGTATATAAGAGTTAATATGTTGACTAAAAATGTGCAATATTACTTTTTTTTTTTTAAAAAAAATTAGGTACACAAAAAAAATTATAAAAAACTTTTGTTGGCGGGTGTATATTTTGAAATAAAAAAAATAATGTCTATTGAATTAAAATATAAAAAAAATGCAAAAAAAATCTAGGCCGAGACGCGACTCGAACCCGGAACGCCTGGATCTCTAACCACACACCTTCGCTCTATGCTATGCTTGCACGTACGTTATAAGTCGCAATATGTCAACAGGTACCACTAGCGAGGATTACACAATGTAAACATGCGTAGCTATTATTAGAAGGATGTAAGTCACCAAACTCAAACAAATAAGTACAGTGAAGCTTGATTACAACGAACTCGAAAGATCAGGCAACTTATTGGTAAAAAAAATAAAATCATTTAAATTTCCGAATTTGTTTTCTTTTCCTTCTCTGTTATTGAAATTAATAAACTTTTAAGTTATTTTACTTAAAGAATTTTTCCATGACTAGTGGTTCAAAAAAAAAATCCTGTAACAAACGTCATCTCCGGTGTTCGCTATAAGCGGGCTTCACTGTAATACCGTATTATTATAGTCAGAGGGAATTGCATGCAAAGCTAAAAATAACCTTTTCCAAGTCTATGGTGATCTATGTACACTCAAAGCATTATACCGGGCGATTTTGGTAAAAATTTATAGCAAAATAAAATTAAAAAAAATTTTTAAGACGATTAAAAAAATATATCATGTAAATAATACTTTCAGTGTGGGAATAGATGAAAGTTAGTTTTATCTATGATATTGGTTGCTTTCCTTATCTAATATATAACAAACCAAATTATTTTTACCAAAGAAAAAAAAGTTTAATTTTTATATAAAAAATGTAAAAAGACACTCTTGAATTAAAAAAAAATGTAGCAAAAAAAAAGATATAAAAAAAATTTAATCTCCGTCACGTGGATCCGAACCCAGGACCACCGGGTACCAGGCGAGGATGTATGCACCGTGCCAATCACCGATATGAAAAAAATGGTAACTATTACTGTCCTTGTTTGATATTGTTACTTAGATTTTACAACGTACAAGCAAAGCCTTTTATTTAAACGTTCTTTTATAAAAATACCGACGGAATCACGTAAAATTAAATTATAGAAAATCGCGTACATATTGGGTATTTTTTTAAGCCAGATATATAATCCTGGTACTTAAATTTTATGAAATTTAATTCCTGATCGAAAGGTGCTACTATTTTCCCGGTATCACAGGTTAAAATTTAAAATATCATATGCTCATTAATTTTCTTCATTTAAGTTATCTTAATAACAATGCAGTGTTTTTTTGTTTTTTTCCCCTTTTTAACAAGATTTTCTGACCATATGATATTTTAGTTGTATAAATACAAATAAAAACAATAAAAAATTTAACTTACAATGTTTTGGGTTCCCACGTCGAAAGATCTTTCGCTGGACTCCTTTCTGATGGATGACGATGATCAGCAGAATAAGAAATAAATTTTGCCTCTTTTTGTAATTTTTTTGAAAGTTTTTTTTCCCCTACACTTAGTCAGTAATTTTATATGACGATGTACCTTTAATTTTTCTTTAAAATAACATTGCTATTTAATTAGAGTTTGCACATTGTTGTTTTTTTTTTTTTTTTTTTATTTTTCTTTTTTTTTTTTTTTTAGTGATTTTTGCACTGATTATTAATATTGGCGGCACTTATTTAAATAAAAGTATTTTTACTAATTTTTTCCCTATATTATTTTTTGATTGGTTTTTAATTATTTTTAATTAATATTTTTGTTTTTGAAAACTTTTTTTTATATTTTTTTTAACCAAAAAAAAAACCATGAACCACTTTTCACTTTCCGTTGAATGATGATTCGGTAGAGATGTCTGGCTTCCGTGATGAAGACACCGACATAAGGGTTTCCGTTGAGGGTTTCCCTGGCCCAAGAAAAATTGTTCGGCAAGCTTGCCCTTGGTCAAAACCTCTTTGATCTGAAGGAATTCCTTTTTCTTCTGTATTAAGAGGAGGTAATTAGTTTTTTGCATATTTTTTCCTATAGGAGTGTGTATAACTTACCTTCTGTATTAGGGGTCTACCTAATGTTTTCCTGCTCCTTTTTTGTCTTATTGCTGCCTTCACCAAACCAACAAAAAGTCTATTGGATTATTATAAATAATTTTACTTGCAAGAATTTCAATAACAATTATATTGAAAAACTCACTTTGTGAATAAAAAATAAAATCCAGACTTTTTGCAAAAATAATGATTTGAAGTTTAATTTTTAATTTTAGCAGCAATATGGCAGTAGACAACAAATGGCCGATTTATAGGCATAAATTAGTATTTATACCCAATTTAGAACGCCAAAATTTTTGGAAAATAAACGCTAATTCAGCCTTAGTTCAGTTACCACTAATACTTAAGTCGCATACACACCACTCAATTTTAAAACATTTGCAAAAAGCAAAAAAAAAATAATCGCTCTCAAATCTACGGTATAAAGTGAACTGCATTATCACTGAGTTATAATTTTGAAAGGGAAAGCAATTGTGACTTTAACATAAAACTAATATTTGAAAATTATTTAATTGAAAATGTTATGCTACAAGCGCCCTTACATAACCCCCCTGCCAAAATCAGGTTTGGGGCTACCAAGCTATCAAAACTGATACCGCTTGTAGCTAAAAGGAAATCTGAATACAAAAAAAAAATGAAAACTTCAAAAAAAAATCGAAAATACTTTGGATTATAAGATTAAATTATCGTCGGATGTCCTTGGCGTGATATATCCCTACTGTTTTTCCTTTCAAATCCTCCAATTCGTAATAACAGTTACCAGTCTTCATACGAATTCGAGCTTTCACAAAAGGCGGAGCAAGTTTAGAGTTAAACCCTTTTTCAAAACTACTTTGACGGAAATTTCGCCAGAAGACCTCTTGACCTACCACATAGTTAACCTCCCGAGAACGTAGATTATAAGATTTCCCGTTCCTATCCTGTTGTCGACACATATTCTTCGCAGCCCGGTTCCTAATTACATCAAGCGAATCCTCTCTATTAAATCTGACAGCCCTATCGTCAAGCATCCCCAAATTCCGCAAGAGTGCATATGAATTACCGTTGGTAATCATATGTTGTCCGAACGCCATGTAATAAGGAGAAGTGCCTATTGAAGCATGCACAGATGATCGTAGAGAACAACTTATGCTGCTGAGGTACTCATCCCAATTACTTTGGTCGTGTTTAATATAAGCCCTTATTGCAGATAGAACTGAACGATTGACGCGTTCAGATGCATTTGCTTGGGGCGAATAAACTGCTGTATATACGTGATTAATGCCATAATTTTGCATAAGCTTATTGAACTGAGACGATTTGAATTGAGAACCGTTATCTGAAACTATAGATTCCGGTGTGCCGAAGGTATGAAATAATTCCTCCTCAAGGTATTTAATGACAATATCTGCTGTGAATTTCTTAACTGCTTTCAGAAAACAAAACTTTGAAAAATGGTCGAGTACAACAAAAATTCCAATATGACCTGATTTCGAACGAGGATAGGGTCCAAGAAAATCCACATAAAGTTTCTGGAAAAATCTAGACGTGGTAGACGTTTTCCCCATCGGTGTAACGTAGTTAGGGTGTTTAGTTCCCTTACAAATGTCGCAGGAGTTGACATAATCTTTGACATCATTTACCAAATTTGGCCAGAAATAAAAACGACGTATGCGCTCCAATGTTTTAGTGATGCCCCCGTGAGATGACAAGTGGTTGTCGTGAGCCTTTTCCAAAACCTCCTTGATCATATCCTTAGGTATCCACAGTTTCCAGGCAAGATCGTCATGCAATTGTTCACCTACACAATGTTCCGTACGTCTGTATAGAAAACCGTCCATGATTTTAAGGTCTGGAGTTTTACCAAGATTCTGCCTAACTCTGTCCAACAGTTGTAAGTAGCCGGTACTTTTGAATTTTTCGGATTGTAAATCTACGAAGACCCCAGGATCATCTAAAACGGACAAATTTAACCCATGGATTTCGGACAGATCTTCAGTTTTAGTACGCGAAAGCGCATCAGGAACTACATTTTTGCTGCCTTTCCTATGCTCGATTTTAATATTAAAGCCCTGAAGTTTTAAAGCCCATCTTGCCAACCGCGAATTGAGGTCCGTTTCGGACATAAGCCACTTAAGTGACGCATGATCTGTTATCACTGTAAACTCATGACCCTCAACATACGCCCGGAATTTTTTGATGCTTAACATTGCTGCCAAACATTCTTGTTCGGTAACCGAATAATTACGTTGGGCTTGGTTTAGTTTCTTCGACATAAATGCGATGGGAAACTCTTCGCCCTCCGCAGTTTTTTGTACCAATACACTTCCTATACCAGTGTTACTAGCATCACAGTGTATATAGAAAGGCTGTGAAAAATCAGGACTGTGCAACACTGGGGCGGTAGTCAAGATAGATTTTAATTCCTCAAATGCTTTTTGAGCATCATCGCTCCAAACAAATCTCCTACTGGTCTTTAACAAGTCTGTTAAAGGCGAAGTCACGCGGCGTAGTTCCTAATGAACTTCCGATACCAACCTGACATACCCAGGAACCGTCGAAGTTGTTTTACAGACCTCGGTGTCGGGAATTCCACAATGGCCGATATATTATCCGGGTCTGTTTGAATCACCCCATTCCCCACTAAATGGCCAAGATATCGGACTTCCTGTACGCAAAATTTCGATTTCTCAACGTTAATGGTAAGTCCTGCAGAACGAAATTGCCTAGCTACTTCTCGAAGAACCTCCAAATGTCTCTGAAATGAATCCGACACAATTAACAAATCGTCCAGATAGATAAACACTTCTGTTCGCAAATTCGCCGGTATTACCTTGTCCATTAGCCTCAACATAGTTTGGGGCGCATTGCAGAGGCCGAATGGCATGACTTTGAAATGGTACAAGGGTCGGCCGGGAACAGTAAATGCCGTCTTCTCTCTTGACGACCTGTCAAGAGGGATTTGCCAAAAAGCATCCTTTAAGTCCAGACTAGTTATGAACTCTGCCTTCGGTAACCGACTAAGGATACCATCAATATTGGGCAGCGGATATGCATCCTTGACGGTTACAGAATTGACTTTTCGGCTATCAAGACATAAACGTACTTTGCCTGGTTTACGGACGAGAACAATTGGAGAGGACCAGGGACTATCGGACTCCTCTATCACATCATTTGCTAACATCCGGTCAAGCTCTGCATAAATCAGTTTCTCCATTGCCGGAGACACCGGAAAATGACGTTGTTTTATAGGCGTGGTGGATCCAACGTCTATAACGTGAGATATAATATTCGTCCGACCTAGACCTTCCTCAGCAAATGATGGGAACGATTTTATTACGACCTGAAGTTGTGGTTTCTGCAAATCTGAGAGTGGACGCTGATCTGAGATTTCAGATATTTTCTTGTGAAATAAATTCAAATTAATTTCAGACAACAACCCGGGAGGTAACAAGTTAAACGATTTCCAAAAGTCTATACCCAAATACAAATTCTGGGATAAATTCGGCACTATATATAGTTTTATTGGCTTAGTTACTCCTCTAAAAGTTACATCAGTTTTAATGAACCCTAACACGTTTTGTGATTTTCCATCCGCAGTTTTAACAAAAGAACGAATTCTTTTAAAGTTGTCATTCGAATCCAGAAAATCCGTAGCTGCCTGGGTCCCTAAAAAACTTACTGAGGCACCAGTATCCAGTAAGCCACTAACATTCTTATCAAAAATCACTACGTCAGCGTATGGACGAATATCATTTGGCCTGTCGTAGATGGTACTCAATAGGCTGCGTCGCGTCTGATTAACTTCTCTCCAAAAGTTATGCAAACGTTTCGTAGACCTAGTATGTTCAATTCTTAGTATCTGCTCCTTAGAAATCGTATCTCTTTTAGCGTTATATTCCGCTAATCGAATATGAAATGGTTTTAAATATGTCGGTGGGTGAGACCTAGGAAAATTTTCAGATGACAAACACGGTAAAGAGTTATTTTGATTTGCAATAGTTCCGTTCTCGGAAGAACAGAGAGAATTATTATTATCGTCATTAAAATTTGGGCAATTTGAGTTCTGTGTCGACCTAGATGAAATGATATGGTAGTTACTCGCTTGCGACGAACCGTCGAAAGACTTTTCATGGTTTAAAATTCCATCAGGTTCAGAATTAGTTAGAAGATTTTGTGAAAAATTATTATGAGTTGCGAAATTAGGTGTAAGTTTGGGCTTCGACGATGATTCGAGAATCAATCGGTATTCGTGCTGGTCGAATTTGTCTGTTTGCGTGCACTTTTCAGCGCACTCGATCGAGAGTTTTTTTAAACATTGCAATTTGCACAATTCGGCTTATAAATATAAGGAACACCACAACCATAACAGAACACACGTCTTTCCTCAAGGCAGTCCTGATACCTGTGTCCAACCTGCTGACAATTCCAACAGGTCAGGGTAATGCCCGAAATAACCTCAATATCAGATTCTACCTCATCCTCAACTATTTCTTGCACCTGTCTACGAGGTACAAATGGTTTAAAAAGCGGTTGTCTTCTTCTAACATCCTGCATAAAAAATTCACGTCGACGGCAGATATCACGTAATTTTGAAACAGAAGTAGTCGGTATGTTCAAAATTTAGTGTTGAATTTCGGGTAATAAATTCCGACGCAGAATTTCGACGAGGACTTCATCCTGCAGAGGAGTTGATAATCGATCAGAAATGTTAGTGATTGCTTCATAAAATGCATCAAAATTTTCTCCAGGTTTTTGTTTCCGATCGCGAATCAACTCCCGGAAGTCGACGTCTGTCCGTGAATCTTTATACTGCTCACGCAGAGCCTTGCATAAATTTGGCCAATTTATGTGTCGAACGGACCGATGGTAGCTCCAGAAAAAATCGTTAGCTTTGGCTTCAAAAAGGGTCGAAATATGATCACAAAGGATATTAAAGTTCCCATTGAAAGTTTGAGTTGTTAACGCCTCAACTCTATAAATAAAATTCTCTACAGACATACCCTGCGGATCTCCTGTAAACCTTACTTTCCAATTATGTATTATATGCCCTATCTTATCAAGCGTAAAGTAAGAAAAAGAGTGGGAATTATTACCTCTGCTTATCTCGAAATTTGGATCCAAAGACCCTTGAGACAAGTTTGGATCTTGAATAGAATTTGTCGGAAGACCTAATAATTGTTCTAACGTCTGTTGCTCAACTGCTGACAAAGAACGCATTGGAGGAGGAATAGGATTAGAAAAATTATCTTCTACTCTTGTGGAGTTAGCGTGTGCTCTTGACGAGCCAGCGCCTTCTAACAGAGGCGAATGACTAACTTGAGTAACTTGAGGTTGAGCATTCAAGCTCATACGACGAAAACCAGCTTCAATGGTTGTTTCAACCAATTTGGTCAGATGTTGGCTAAGATTAGTTAACATTTCAGATTCCTGTGCACTTACAGCAGCTATTACCTCTCTACGTATGTATTCACGCTGTTCTTGCGGTGAATTGATTGACAAAAGAGGTGTTGCCGGTACGTTAGCATTTCTGCCTGTATCAAACTCCACCGCTCGATTTGTATATGCTCTCGTCATCTCATGAGGAGGTGGGAGAGACGAACCTGGCATAGAAGAAGGTACCACGAGTCTGCCATTGCAGAAAGTACATACTCGCTTATTCTTCGGAATTCTATGTAAGCAAGAGATGTGCAAGGGATGACCGCAAGGAGGAATATACAGGGAAGTCAAATCCTTAATAACTTTCTTGCAATAGACGCAATGAATATTTTTCTCAGCGCCAGCTAACTCTTCAGTGCTATTAACAACGGACATTATGAAGAAGAACTACTAAAGTATCCAATGACTCCTGAATAAAAAAAAAATTAACAGTTTGTTATTTCCAAAGAAAAAACCCTTAACTTAAAAAAAAAAAAAATTTAATTTAAAAAACTATTCACAAAAAAATTGAAAACAAAAATTTCATTTAAAATCCTGAAGAAAAAAAATATTTGTTTCTATTATTATATATATTTAAAAAAAAATATGCTTTCAAAACCTTTCCGACAAAAAAAATGTTATTTTGAAAATCTATTTTCAAAACTAATACAATTATTTCCAAAAATTCCAAAGAAAAAGTAACACAGCTTCTAATCCTTATAAACAATAAAAAAAATATCATAAAAATTTGTTTCACAAATGCCTTTGAAAAATTATATAAAAAAAGTATTTTCAACAAGAAAATTAAAAAAACTAAATATTTCAATCGCAATTTACCAATTCCAAAGGGAAAAAAAAATTTACGAAAATTTAAGCAAAATAAAAAAAAACTGCTAATATACGGCAATTTATAATAAAAAAAATAGAAATTAAACTTCGATTTAAGCTTGAAAATTTAAATTCACAACAATATACGTTTTAGTTTTAGCGAGATAAATCATGTAAATGTTTGATTTCTGCACTAGACTGACGAATAGTTTAAACTTAAAGTCAACAAAATTAATCCAGAATGAATAAAAAAACTTGAGAAAACTTTAGAGCAAAAAACAACAGATTCTAGTTAAACTAAGAGAGGGTACTAATTGGTACTAGTTTGAAAAGTTTCCAAACAGTCAATTCCAATTAATCGGAAACACAAAGGAGGGACTTATACCGAAGTTAATCATTAATAAAACGGTCTGTGTTTAGGCATTTTCATCCAAACAACAGCATTTCCAGAATCATTAACAAAAAACCAGATAAAGCTACTAACAGAGTATCGAAGGCGTATGATTAATATATTTCCTTAGTTGGTTAACAGCAAACTCATAGCTACTTGTTAATTCCAAAGGTTAAAATAATCAAACGGAAAGAGGAAATAATGAAAATCTATATAATAGTTAAAGAATAAGTAAACAAAGTCACGTAGGATTAGGATAGAAAAGATTTTAGGTAAAGAAGGAAATTTATTCGGGGCCACATAAAACTTAAATGAAAATCCAAAGAGATGTAAATTATGTGAAATATAACCAATCGGGCCCCACGTTGGGCGCCAAAATAATATCTGTAGCATGTAACGTTTACAAAATATGACCACAGGTAGGTTATCGCGACAGACTGTAGCGGTAGCATGCTGTAATTCCGGCTTCTGGCTCGTCGGCCAATGGGGGAGTTCGGTGCTACGTCCTCGTGAAAATTAATGGCAAAACTACAGAGTTTATTATTTAAATTTTGCATGCTGTAATATTTAGAAAGAGATAGACAGAGAAATAAGGGAAACGGAAATAACGGAAGACAAAGAATTCTTATAAAATTCGGAAGTTAAAATTGTTGAATGTATGCGTGTCTAGATGTTTACACGGCTTTATCCCCACCCAACCATGATCATGCTGTGAAAGGCGATAACTTTATGCATGATCCCATAGGTAAACTAAACTATCCGATCAGCTAGACAGAAATCATAACCAACGTTTTAGAATTTCATTTTCAAATACTCAATGGTTTCATTTAACAAAAAAAATTCATGCGGAATAAAAAGAAAGGGGTATTTTAACTAACAATAGATATATAAATTGTATTAGAAATTATATAGAAATTTGTAATTTTAAAAAATTAAATTAATGTAAGAAAAATTTAACGCGAGGGTGCAAAAATCAATAAAAACAATGCTGAAAAAAAAATTTAAATCCAATTCGGATATTTAAAACCTATAAAAAAAAATATCCCGTTCGGATATGATAAATATATATACCAATATATATAAGAGTTAATATGTTGACTAAAAATGTGCAATATTATTTTTTTTTTTTTTTTAAATTAGGTACACAAAAAAAATTATAAAAAACTTTTGTTGGCGGGTGTATATTTTGAAATAAAAAAAATAATGTCTATTGAATTAAAATATAAAAAAAATGCAAAAAAAAATCTAGGCCGAGACGCGACTCGAACCCGGAACGCCTGGATCTCTAACCACACACCTTCGCTCTATGCTATGCTTGCACGTACGTTATAAGTCGCAATATCTCAACAGGTACCACTAGCGAGGATTACACAATGTAAACATGCGTAGCTATTATTAGAAGGATGTAAGTCACCAAACTCAAACAAATAAGTACAGTGAAGCTTGATTACAACGAACTCGAAAGATCAGGCAACTTATTGGTAAAAAAAAATAAAATCATTTAAATTTCCGAATTTGTTTTCTTTTCCTTCTCTGTTATTGAAATTAATAAACTTTTAAGTTATTCCAGAATTTTTCCATGACTAGTGGTTCAAAAAAAAAAATCCTGTAACAAACGTCATCTCCGGTGTTCGCTATAAGCGGGCTTCACTGTAATACCGTATTATTATAGTCAGAGGGAATTGCATGCAAAGCTAAAAATAACCTTTTCCAAGTCTATGGTGATCTATGTACACTCAAAGCATTATACCGGGCGATTTTGGTAAAAATTTATAGCAAAATAAAATTAAAAAAAAATGTAAATAATACTTTCAGTGTGGGAATAGATGAAAGTTAGTTTTATCTATGATATTGGTTGCTTTCCTTATCTAATATATAACAAACCAAATTATTTTTACCAAAGAAAAAAAAGTTTAATTTTTATATAAAAAATGTAAAAAGACACTCTTGAATTAAAAAAAAATGTAGCAAAAAAAAAGATATAAAAAAAATTTAATCTCCGTCACGTGGATCCGAACCCAGGACCACCGGGTACCAGGCGAGGATGTATGCACCGTGCCAATCACCGATATGAAAAAAATGGTAACTATTACTGTGCTTGTTTGATATTGTTACTTAGATTTTACAACGTACAAGCAAAGCCTTTTATTTAAACGTTCTTTTATAAAAATACCGACGGAATCACGTAAAATTAAATTATAGAAAATCGCGTATATATTGGGTATTTTTTTAAGCCAGATATATAATCCTGGTACTTAAATTTTATGAAATTTAATTCCTGATCGAAAGGTGCTACTATTTTCCCGGTATCACAGGTTAAAATTTAAAATATCATATGCTCATTAATTTTCTTCATTTAAGTTATCTTAATAACAATGCAGTGTTTTTTTGTTTTTTTTCCCTTTTTAACAAGATTTTCTGACCATATGATATTTTAGTTGTATAAATACAAATAAAAACAATAAAAAATTTAACTTACAATGTTTTGGGTTCCCACGTCGAAAGATCCTTCGCTGGACTCCTTTCTGATGGATGACGATGATCAGCAGAATAAGAAATAAATTTTGCCTCTATTAGTAATTTTTTTGAAAGTTTTTTTTTTCCCTACACTTTAGTCAGTAATTTTATATGACGATGTACCTTTAATTTTTCTTTAAAATAACATTGCTATTTAATTAGAGTTTGCACATTGTTGTTCTTTTTTTTATTTTTTTTTTTTTTTTTTTTTTTAGTGATTTTTGCACTGATTATTAATATTGGCGGCACTTATTTAAATAAAAGTATTTTTACTAATTTTTTCCCTATATTATTTTTTGATTGGTTTTTAATTATTTTTAATTAATATTTTTGTTTTTGAAAACTTTTTTTTTATATTTTTTTTAACCAAAAAAAAAAACATGAACCACTTTTCACTTTCCGTTGAATGATGATTCGGTAGAGATGTCTGGCTTCCGTGATGAAGACACCGACATAAGTGTTTCCGTTGAGGGTTTTCCTGGCCCAAGAAAAATTGTTCGGCAAGCTTGCCCTTGGTCAAAACCTCTTTGATCTGAAGGAATTCCTTTTTCTTCTGTATTAAGAGGAGGTAATTAGTTTTTTGCATATTTTTTCCTATAGGAGTGTGTATAACTTACCTTCTGTATTAGGGGTCTACCTAATGTTTTCCTGCTCCTTTTTTGTCTTATTGCTGCCTTCACCAAACCAACAAAAAGTCTATTGGATTATTATAAATAATTTTACTTGCAAGAATTTCAATAACAATTATATTGAAAAACTCACTTTGTGAATAAAAAATAAAATCCAGACTTTTTGCAAAAATAATGATTTGAAATTTAATTTTAGCAGCAATATGGCAGTAGACAACAAATGGCCGATTTATAGGCATAAATTAGTATTTATACCCAATTTAGAACGCCAAAATTTTCGAGAAAATAAACGCTAATTCAGCCTTAGTTCAGTTACCACTAATACTTAAGTCGCATACACACCACTCAATTTTAAAACATTTGCAAAAAGCAAAAAAAAAATAATCGCTCTCAAATCTACGGTATAAAGTGATCTGCATTATCACTGAGTTATAATTTTGAAAGGGAAAGCAATTGTGACTTTAACATAAAACTAATATTTGAAAATTATTTAATTGAAAATGTTATGCTACAAGCGCCCCTACAAGTCTCCCTCCTTAAAGGAGAGAGACTGTTCATTGATCAGCTTCATTTTAGAATTTTAGTCAGGTACATGGTAAAAATGGGGGTTCAATGGGAAAAAATCTGAAATTTTAAATATGTGTTACCTGGAGTATGGGCTAACTTATAATTGAGGTATATCTTAGAATTTTGATCTGGGACATGGTGAAAATTGCGGACTCCGGGTAATTATCTGGGAACTACGTATATTCTCGGTCGTTAGCCAGTGCAATCCCGGGCAACCATTTTTTACGCTAACAACGTAGCGGGCTTTGCCCGCTAGTCTGTTTATAAAAATAATAAATTATAAAATATATTACTCTAATTAAATAAAAATGATTTTGAAGGAATCGGCATGAATGCTTTTTAATGTCGCGATCTTCACTCCATATTTTAAACATCACATAGGCCAACTCATGAGCTCAGGCAGGATATTTAATCTAAAACCTTTAACAATTAATTATTAGAAAACAATTTTTTTAATTATGTAAAATTTTCTTGTTGACAGCAATATCAAACTATCACTATCTGCAATATATGGGAGAGTTTCACTGTTAAATCATTGTTCTTTTAATTATTTGTTTTTAACTGATTAATTATTAATTGCAATGGAATTTAAAAACATTACCATTAATCAATGAAATCAAACCGTTAAAATCATTATCATTATTTAAAAAAATGGTAATGAAAATAATTTCATTACAATTGATATCAATGCAATGCTATGAAATTATAAATTAATTAGTCTATTCAATTAATTAGTCCCATGTATGTTAAGCTTAAGGCTTTTGGAGATTTTTCGTTTCATTCATACACATAAAATTGGGTTAAAATGAGAAAAAAAATTTTTCTGATCTTCCAGCGAATTGAAAAATATTTTAAAACAGTATATAATATTTCTCGATTTTAACCGTAACTGCGGTTAACTCCACCAGATCATGCGGTTACCGTTTAAATTAAATTCTCAAAAGCCCACGTTTTGTAACGAATTCAGTATAAAAATGATTGTAAAACTTTTGCAATTTTTATGAAAATTTACGCTGAGTTTAAGGGTGAGTTAACAATTAGCCGATTTCCGATCGCTAATCGAGTTTCAAATTTCAGCATGAAATTAGGCATTATTTGTGTTAAAAATTCGGATTTTTTAATAAATTTTAAATCGTATTGTTTAAATTTGTTTCCAAATGATACGAAGGCAATTTAATAAATCTACAACAGGTAAAAAACGAAAAAAATCTTCTACTGTTTTTGATACAAATAATGTAAAAAACTGTAGAAGTAAAATTAAGGTTAAATAAATTTTTTGGATGTGAAAACAAATTTTGTGGTGGAAAAATTATTTGGAGTAAATAGAAATTTTATTCAATTCTAAGCGACTGGTTAAAAAACAAAATGAAATATTTTATTTTACGGTCGCTACCATGAAATTGTACTAAAATACACCAAATTGTATGTAAAATTTAGAGGTACCTTATTATACCCTCCACCATATATGGTGAGGGTATATATCAGTTTGTCATTCCGTTTGTAATATGTCGAAATATAGGTTTAAGACCCCATAAAGTATATATGTTCGTTATCCTTATGCAATTTTAAGTCGATTTAGCGATGTCCGTCTGTCTGTCTGTTGAAATCACGATCACGACGCGAAGACGCAAGCGGGGGTGCCTATTTTTACCCAGATTATTGAACATCCTCCCGAGCAGTTTGGTATTTAAAATGAGCAAAATCGGTCAAGCGGTTCAAAAGTTATGAGTGAAAATGTGAAGGTACCTCTTAATTTTCCATACAAATTTGTACAATTTTTCTGTATCTATTTTTTTTTTCTGTTAAGTAAGTAAAAATGTTATTAAGTCTTCTTATTGTTCGATTACATTTATTGTCTTACATACTATGATAACTAAGTTAACGTAAAAATGAACAATGTTAAAGTCGCTAACAGAGCAGACCTCTGTAAATAACATTGCTAAAACTAAATAACAAAAGTTCGTTACATAAATTGACAAAACATATTCATATTACAGTCATGCAAAATTTAGTATATACGTATATCATCTTCATTCCCTTTGGTGGAGGGTATTCAAAGATCCGGCACAGCCGAATTTAGCCCTTTTTTACTTGTCATTTTCACTCCTAACTTTTTAACCGCTGGACCGATTTTGCTCATTTTCAATAGCAAACTGCTCGGGGGAATGTCCAATAATCTAAATAAAAATGAAGACCCCTGCAGGTAGGCAGACAAACATCGTTATATCGACTTGAAATCGCATTAGGATCACGAATATATATACTTTATGCGGGCTTAGACCTATA
This sequence comes from Eustalomyia histrio, assembly GCA_949748255.1. NCBI lineage: Eukaryota > Metazoa > Arthropoda > Insecta > Diptera > Anthomyiidae > Eustalomyia > Eustalomyia histrio. The sequence continues at coordinate 94,920,078 of OX456523.1, read as the reverse complement.
TTTCGACATGTTACAAACGGACTGACAAACTGTTTTCAATATAGTCATCCAGCGATTCTCAAAATAGTCTGATTTTGCAGATATGACCTCTCGTTCGATTAGAATCTTTTTCCGCCGAGCCATTTCTTAAAATTTGGAAACAGAAAAAATAGGCAGTAATTTGAACAATAATTTGATGCTGTACGACTGCCTTTAACTTCATTTACCCAATTGTAGATAGTCTTACATAAATATTTGTGCAGATATGAAATGGACTTCATCTAACTCATTCTCGATTCTCTTAGGTGTTTTTCCTTACAAGCGGAATCGTTTGATGATTAATTTTTTCCATTTTTCACAATAGTTGGTTCGAACAATCGATTGTTAAAAAACCTGAATCATGTATTTTCTAAAAATTTGCCAGTCTTTTGTAACTTGAAATTTTTCGTAAACCTACATACTTTGCTTTAAATTCTTAGTGCTCCTTGTGTGATTTTGTAAAGACTTAGTGACTTGCCCTCTTAATAAGCGATGGCTTCAAATATTTAGTTACATAGTTTCAATTAAAAATTATGTTGTTCTAAATAGAATATATAAAAATGACTATGGGACTTTTGTTAAAAAAACAAATTATCGTCCGTTCAAACGCATTAATTGCCAAAAATTAACTAATTCGATCACACTTTTATTTGTCTAATACTTAAGCAGTTATTTATAACTATATCATATAAGTATACTTTTCCCTTTTTAAGGTTAAAATTTGTCATGGGTAGGTAGTAGAGGCTCAGGTGTGAAATAACATAAGGGAACAAATGAAAAAAAAAGAAACGAAAAACTGCAATATGTGCAACTGCGCGTATTTCAGATAAAACCTTTTTGACATTGGAGATATAAAAAGAAAAAAAGATGGAAGCTCCAGGAAATGGAGGCATAAAACTTCCTTTTTGGATTTTGGCAACGAAGAAGGTCAGGCATGTGATACGGAGTTTTTTGGTTAAAAAAAAAAAAAATAAAACAACAACAACAACAACAACAACAACGAAACCAAATTTTATTAAGTTTTTTTTGTGAATGTTAAAACAAGTTATTAAAAGCAAAACAGAACAATTACGCCAACAATCACCTCTGCCTGGACCCATCGATTGGAGCAGCTGCATCTGCACCACCAAGCCTGGGGTGCAAGGTATCCAAAAGGTTTTTTTGTAGTACTAAAACAGCATAGAACCCGGACAATAAGACGGACATTCCAAGACCCTCTGCAAAGAGAAAGAAAAAAGGAATTTTTAGTTTTTTTTAATTTGATAAAAAAAGGGTTAGAGTCCCTTGAATGGATATTTTTGTTTAGGGAAAACATTTTTAGTTATAAATACCTTTTCAATTCATTCCCTTCTTTGAGTGTAGAAGGTGCGCGTCTAGGGGTTGAGCTCAGGCCTGTTAAATCGTTGTCGGTTAGTTCCTACGACAAATGTTTACCCTACATTGAAATAAAAAATAATTACGTTAAAACTAAAAATTTTAGGTACGTTTAATTGAACACGCGTACAGGCATACCGACCTTGGGACTCTTAGACGGACGGACAAACCTTTTGGGTAACCAGGAGCGAGTAGGCATCTATGCATTTTTTTGCCGGGGGATGCTTGGGAACCAGCCGAACTGTGGATAGCATTTAATTTCTTTATAGTACCTACCTGCTATTTACCGGAGATTGATAATTACAATAATTTTAAATATTTCTGTTTTTATTGTTATATTATCGAATGGGCACTAGTCCATTTAAATTGATAGAAGATTCCACTTTTTAGTTAATTAATAGTTAATATTTTTCCATTTTTTTAAAAAGTCTTGTTGGCATGAATTGTATATTATGATATTGAATTTTTTTATTTTTTTTTAATAAACCCAAAATTTTTATAACGTTCGAATGAAATCTTGTACCGTGGTCATTTACAAAATGGAGAGCTAAGCTATAAAAAAGAGGGTAGTAGTAAGGAAGACAAGAGGAAGGCGGGGTAAGTATGTTAGGGATATCTAAACGGTGTGTGGTGGATATCATGGTGAATTCCAAATGGATTTCTAGTGGGAGGGACCCTGGCTTGGCTTTACATCTGCCAAGAAACTGAATTTGGTTTGTTTTGGGGTGTACAAAAGGGGCATTCGTGGGACTGTTTCGTTTGCTTGTTTGTTTCGGGTACCTATGATTTTTTTATATAAACATTTTTTTTTTACAAGCCTGGCATGATTTTTTTTTGTAACTGTCATATCTTGTCAGAGGTTGGTAAGAACCACCCCCCTTAAACCGGCGAGCTCTAGCCGAGCTGAAACGCGGGCATGCCAGCATCGCCAACCATCTGGCCACACAACCTTTTTTTTTTGTTTACATAAGCTGACAGTACAGAATGGCGCCCAAGTGGGACTCGAAGCAAGCTTCGTTTTAAGGAAGTTTTCTATATACATTTTTTTAAGCCACATAGAGATTTTGTTTTCCTTGTTGTGAGAATGTAAGTCCCATTAGGTTTTAAAAGAGTCCTTAATGCGTTGCGACATTTTCCAAGAAGGGACATTTTCTACAATAATGAGCATTTACCTCAGTTTTCTTTACATCGAATGGAGTCTTAATGGTTTTTTTTTAATGCTGTTAAATGCTTTCGTGCGAGCGAAGTAAACTGAGAAAATGTCTTATAAAATAGCTGCAGTTAATTTTTTTATAGATTTACAAATTACAGCGGGTTTACCTTGTTCCCAAGCTTGTAAGCCCCGATGATCGAGGCTTTAGAGCCCGGATCGTGTAGCTACAGGAACTTGAGGTCGACGTGACCGTTAAAGTTTGTATTTTTTTTTTCCAACCTACCTCTTCATCTTGACTTGAGACTTGTGAAATTTTTAATAGTTACCGCGAATAATAAATTTATAATCGCTACAAGTCAAATGTAAAGGTGAGGTTTCATGTTAATTTTTTTTTTAAGATTTAAACAAGATAAGCCGAAGGTGATTGTTAAAGCAAATTTCAAATTTTTTTTTACTCTTACACTTTTATTTTGAGATTCGTCTCGATAATTAAACTGGAAAGGTGTTAAACTTGTCGCTAGTCCGTAATTTTTCTGGCTAATGGCCAGACTCTCCAGTTGCAGCACAGTTTAGTTTGGTTTGCTTATACAATTATTTCCATATTTCATCTTTTAATTATTTTATTTTACCCACGAATTTCAGTTTGAAATTATTGTAATAATGTTTATGTACACTCAAAATAAATCAAAATACTTTTACCTCGCAAACCTTTTGTTTTTCCAAAATACTACCTACCACACATGAATAATTTACGTATATATATTACGATTTTCAAAAATACTCTTCGCAAAAATATAATTTTTGGTATATTTTTGCCAATAGTTGATAAACCACATTTTAATTTGTTTTTTTTTTTGGTGAAAATTTGTTTTGGCCTCTTAAGGTTTCATTAAGCTCATTAAATTTCGGCAGGAACGACTTAAATAGTTTTTCTTATATTTTAATTTGAAATAACATAGTTTTTAATTCGAAGTTAGCTTCTTAAGGAACGAAAAATCGTTCGTATATTGAGTTTGGTACTTTTGTATATTTATTATTTTCCTTTTTGGTCGAAACTGGTAAAAGCAGTAAGCATGAACCCTCCGCAAGCCACAGCGACTTGTAGTGCAAATACCACGGCCACAGAGAGGCCAACAGTGGCTGCATCTACGGTTTCTACAACGAAAGTGGTAACGACATTGTCTAATGGTTTGTCAGGAGCGTCAGGAGCAGACTTTACCTTTAATCCGAGAATTTTGAATAATACTGTTATTTCGCCTCAGTATAGCGAATTTCGTGAAGGATTAACTGGTACTCAACAAACAATGGATTCTGTCAATGCTAACAATATTATAGAGATGGTTAGCTCAACTGTTGAGTTATCTTTGTCACGATTAATGAGGGATCTTGACGAGAAAATTCGGCTAGCTATACAAGAAATTAATCAGGTGCCTGTGAGAAGTCCGGCATCAGCTGAGGGACATAGGTTGCAGACACAGCAAGTTTTTAGAGAAGTACCACAAATAACGACAGCAATGCTGACATCTTTTCTGCAACCACCAGTGTATTCGCAAGCCCCTTTGGTACCTCAAGGCACAGCTCAAAGTCAAACTTTTAGCCCGACGTCGTCCGTATACGGTCAAACAGCAACGGCTGTTCAAATGTCCACAGTATTGCCACAACTTCCAACTCAACCGTCTGCGTCACTTTGGACAAGACCGGCTACAGCTTCAGCTATGCAACAGCCAATACAACAGCCAATACAACCATATTTTCAAAATATTGTTCATCAGAATCAATATCAACAACAGCCGGTACAACAACAGCCTAACCCAATATATAGTACAAATCCAGCAGGCCCAAATCATCACCAAGTTCTGCAAAATCAGTGGTGCCATCAAATACCACTACAACCACAATCGCAACAATCTTTAAATAATTATCACCAATTACCCATTATATTACAGCCAGATAGCTCGCGTCAACGACAAGATGCTTGGATTGCACCTACTTTTAATTCATATCAAAATCACAATTTTCCCACATACGGTAATAAACAAAATTATGAACCGCTAAGCAGGAAACTGGAGAAATGGAACATTAGGTTCGATGGAACCAATAAAACCATGAACGTACAAGAATTTATTTTCCGAGTGGGTTTACTGAAACAGGATTATAAATGTAGTGATGAGGAAATGCTTCGTGATTTCCATATTTTACTCGAAGGTCCGGCTCGGGATTGGTACTGGGATCACCGGAAACTGGTGCTTATTCAAACCTGGCAGGAGTTGGAGAAAGCTCTATTGATAAAGTACAAGCGTTTTGAAAAAGAATATCAAGTTCAAATGCAGATTTTAAATCGCCGTCAACTGCCTCAAGAATCTTTTGAAGATTTTTATAACGCTGTCATGAAGTTGCGAAACCAGCAAGATTCTCCTTATGAAGAGGGGCAGTTAGTGGAAATCATGAGAGGCAACCTGAAACCTTTATTGGCGCAAATTATGTTTTCAGTACAGGTGAAAACTCTTATGGAGTTTTGCCGGGAGGTAAAAAGAGCAGAAAATTTGTTGGACAGCCAGCGGCAGTTGTACCAGCAGCGTTCGAATGCTAATCATCGTCTGAGTGAACTGTCGTATGAAGTAGAAGGAGAAGCACCACTATTGGATTTCGAGGTTAATGGTATTCGTTCTACTAGTCATTATACTTGCTGGAATTGTAAGATAGTTGGTCATAGTTTTGTAGATTGTCCTGAACCTTTGACTAGGCAATTTTGTTTTAGATGCGGTAAAGACAATGTGGTGAGCCCAAAATGCCCTAAATGTCAGGGAAACAGATTGCCGAACCCGTCTCAAACTGGGGAGACGCGGTTGACCGAAGTTTAAGCCCAGTTTATTGTCAGCAAATGGGACCTAAGGATAAAAATATTTCAGTTTTAGTTAATAAAAATAGGATGAGTACACATTTAGCGTTAGATTCAAAGCTCCGAGAGCTTAAACCCCTTCTTTTACGTATTAGAGAATATAATGAGGCGAAATTAAGAATTTTTGGTAAGGTTTCGAATAAAATTAGGAAAGCGAGAGAAAGGTACCGGTTGAGAAAGGAAATTAGGCAGGAAATCGCGGCGTCGTCGTTATTTGAAGGAGGCGATACACGATTATATACACGAATAGATATAAATGGTTATGAAATAGAGGGCTTGTTAGACAGTGGAGCCACGGTATCAATTTTGGGCAAAAACTGTTTAAATTTTGTGAAAAAAACCGGTTTGCACGTGCATAATTTTTCGACAGAAATTAAAACCGCAGACGATACAGTACACCATATAATCGGTCGGGTTCGGGCCGAAATTTCGTTTAATAAAGCCTCTCATATAATTACGTTCTATTTAGTGCCGACTTTGAGCCGTGAGTTGTATTTGGGTTACGATTTTATGAAGGCTTTTAAATTAATTGCTACCGTAGATAGTGTAAACACTAATAATATTGATCTCTGTGAGGAGACGGACAGCGCCATAGATATTAAAACCCATATTCTTACATCACAGCAAAAACAACAGTTAAATGTAGTAGTTTCAAAGTTCCCTTGCTATAACAAATTAGGGCTGGGTAAAACCAGTTTAGAAGTGCACTCAATAGATACTCGTGATGCAACTCCGGTGAAGGATCGTCATTATCCTGTGTCACCGGCTGTACAAAAGTTAATGTACGCAGAGCTAGATAGGATGCTTGCACTGGGCGTTATTGAGCTTAGCGAAAGTCCTTGGAGTCATCCGGTTACATTGGTCCGAAAGGGCGAGAAAAATCGTCTGTGTCTGGACGCTCGAAAGCTCAACGCGCTCACGGTCAAGGACGCCTATCCTTTGCCGCACATTGAAGGATTGCTCAGTCGGTTAGGGGATACATTTTTTATATCTAGTGTTGATCTAAAAGATGCATTCTGGCAAATACCATTAGACCAGTCTAGCAGAGAAAAAACTGCATTCACGGTACCAGGGAGACCCCTTTATCAATATACTGTCATGCCTTTTGGGCTGTGTAATGCTGCCCAAAGGTTATGCCGGCTTATGGATAAAGTGGTTCCCGCAGCGCTTCGTGATAGAGTTTTCGTCTATCTAGATGACCTTTTGATAGTCTCGCCAGATTTTAGCACGCACTGTGAGTTGTTAAATCGAGTATCCGATTGTTTGATAAAAGCGGGGTTGACAATTAATATCGCAAAATCAAAATTTTGTTTTAAAGAGTTAAAGTATCTTGGTTATATAGTTGGTAGTGGCAAATTAAAACCTGACCCGGCTAAGGTAGAAACGATCACGCGTTTTTCGTATCCAAAAACCGCTAAACAAGTTCGCAGTTTCATGGGCGCAACGGGCTGGTATAGAAGGTTTATACCAGATTATGCCACAATTGCGGCTCCGGTTTTTGAAACTCTGAAGAAGGCCAAAAAGTTTAATTTTTCGGATGAAGCTAAAGCCGCTTTTGATCGTCTCAAAAACGCTCTAATTACGAGCCCGGTTCTTAATCACCCTGACTTCGCCAGACACTTCTACGTCCAGTGCGACGCGTCTGATGTAGGTATTGGAGCGGTGCTTTTTCAGAAAGATGATTCTGATGGGGAGCACCCAATAGCTTATTTTTCGCACAAATTAACATCGGCACAGAAAAATTACTCCGTCACTGAACGAGAATGTCTGGCAGTGGTCATGGCGATTAAGAAATTTAGGCCATATATAGAATTGATGCCGTTTTCCGTGATTACCGACCACAGAAGTCTAAAGTGGCTGATGTCTCATAAAGACCTCAGTGGACGCTTGGCCAGATGGAGTCTTCATCTGCAAGCATATAACTTCTCCATAGAGCATAGGCAGGGGAAACAAAATATTGTTCCCGATACCCTATCGCGCTACGAAATGGATGAAATCTCGGTAGACGTTGGGACTTTAATTGATTTAAATTCAGGGGCTTTCAAATCGGAAAACTATTGTGAACTAATTGCTACAATCGAAGGAAACGCTGAACAGTTACCCGATCTCAAGGTAGTGGATGATTTAGTATTTAAAAGAGTTGCTCCATACGATGGAGTACCTTTAAATGAAGATTTTTCGTGGAAACTGTGGGTTCCTCTGGATTTAACACAAGGTATTATAGAGGCAGCGCACAATCCGCCTCAGGTTTCGCACGGCGGTTTTGCAAAAACATTACGCAGAGTGCGTGAATATTTTTATTGGCCTAATCAAACCATCCAAATTCGAAATTTTGTTAAAAATTGCCAAGTCTGTAAAGAGACAAAGCCCGCGAATATGACACTACGCCCACCTATGGGAGCCGAAACACAAGCTGAGCGTCCGTTTCAGCGGATTTTTGTAGATTTTTTGGGTCCGTATCCGCGGTCTAAAACAGGAAATTGCTTTATTTTTATTGTTTTGGATAATTTAACTAAATTTGTTTTGTTGAAGGCTATGCCAAAAGCCAACAGCAAGAACGTCGTGAAATTTTTAATTTCCGAAGTGTGCCATAAATTCGGTACGCCCGAAACGATTGTGTCCGATAATGGAAAGCAATTTTTAAGTAAAGAGTTTGGAGAGTTAGTAAAAAATTTTGGTATAAACCACGTTAAAACAGCTACGCACTCGCCACAGGCGAATGCTTCAGAAAGAGTGAACCAATCTATCCTGTCGGCGGTACGCTCGTATCTACAAGAGGATCAGACTGAGTGGGACAAATATCTGTCGGAAATCGAATATTCATTAAGATCGTCGGTTCACAGCTCGATCGGCGTTACACCCTATTTCGCGTTATTCGGTTTGAATATGGTTGGTCACTCAAGTTTTTATAAAATCGCAAGAAAACTTGGTAGCTTAGAAGATTCTGAGCTAAATGTTATTCCGAGATCGGCAAAATTAGACCTCATACGGCAGAAAATTCGAGAAAGTCTACACAAGGCATACTTGCGAAATGAAAAAGCGTACAATACTCGGTGCCGAAAAGTAAAATTTATTCCAGGTCAGGAAGTTTATCGCAGAAATTTTCAGCAAAGCGATTTTAAGACTGCTTTTAACGCTAAGCTGGCCAGGAAATTTTTAAAATGCCGAATAGTCCGACCGGTCGGAAACAGCCTGTACGAGGTAGAAGACTTGCAGGGCAAATTGTTAGGGATTTTCCACGGAAAAGACCTAAAGCAGTAAGCTAAAATTTTCGTTTTAGTTTATTTTATCAAATTCAGCATTAACTTCCCGTCAATGTTAGGGTGGGTTTTTTTTTGCTCGTTAATTTTTATTATTTTTTTTTATTTTATCAGAGGCAGGAATTTTACATCTGGGCAGAGGGGGATTCACTCCTTTTTCCTTTGGTGCTACCGGCCAGAGAATTCATTAGTCTTGGGTTGAGTAATTCAATTTTTTTGTTCAACTAATAAGCCAACGTTTCTAAGCTAGTTACATTTTGTAACCATCATTGTACCGATAGTGCAACTCCTTGCAAATCCACGTTGCTGCAGATTAGCGCCCTAGGGAACTATGCCATTAAGGACTGGGAGTCGTTAGTCACCTAGTACAATAATTTAATTCTGAGCCCGTATTTACGGCGAGTTGAAACAAAAGTAATTTTATTTTACAACCTTTGTTTTATAATAAAACAGTTGGTGGGCTCTTTACTTCGACTTGAATTTCGCTGACCGGTGTTCCAATGCAATGGGGTGTGAATAACCATCATTGCTAGAATATCAGACTGTGCCTTTGTAAGTGGGGGTGTCAATTGTGGTTGTGGTTGAAGGCTCCAATATTGATTCTTATATTGGCCTTGTATCCTTAATTCCGTTTGAATTTTGACTACTCCTAATATAAGTCGGTATATATTAGTCTAAGTATACATATTTTAAATCTAAAACCTACCAGAGGTTTTCCATTTGTTGACATATTTTTCGATCCGGCAGGCTTCTCTTTAGAATTGAAATAATGAACCTAAGAGAAATGAAATGAATTATTTACTGCCAGTACTGTTGAATTAGTTGTAGTCAGGAGGTTATCTATTTTAAGTGTTAGTAAAAAAATTAATTTTAAATAACCGAATGAAAATGCTGAATTTTGTTTCTTTATTGGATTTAGGGAAACTTTTAAATTTCCATTGTTTTTTTCTTAGAATTAAGTTTAAACCCAATAGAATTAAATTAAATTGGCCAATAAATTTTGCCAAACCTTGTTGAATATGGAAATGAAGTGCATTTAAAGGGATTTTGGTAAAATTTAATAGTAAAATTTTAGGAAATTAGGATTTGAAAGTAGTTAGGATAACTAGTTGGTTATATAAGCAAAATGTATTTTTATTACGCACTAGTTTTATTAATAAATCATTAGAGTTAGGGGGTCAAAAATTAACATATAGCCCATTCCATTTGCTTTCCTAAATAACCAGTTGTGAAAAGGAGGCAAAGATTTTGGTAATACAGGCATTGTACATATATATATATATATATAAATTTTTTAATATAAATCGTATTGAATTAAATAAGATTTTTTTTTTAAATAAAATTTTCCGTTTTTAAATAAATATGTTAAAATTTTTTTATATCTGTTTCCGAATTGCAAAAAAAAAAAGGATAAGTGGAAACATATATAAATTGAAAAGGAGACAAACTGAAGTTAATTTTAAAGAATGGGGTATCCAATTAAGCGACTTTCGATAGCAACCGATTATAGGATCAGTAACACTTTACAAACTCATTTAAAATTTTTTCAATTGGGATCATGCTTTGTAAGCATTCGCAGTTTCAGCCTTTCCTTCACATATAAAGAAAAAAAAAATTTCCAAATCGGAATGAAATGATAATTTTTTATTTTTTAGAATGAAGTATACATATGTCTTATACATTCATTTATGTCTATAATTATACATTCAGATCATGCAACTTATCTAAAATAACACGAGTTAAACGTTTACTTCAGGCCGCAAAGAGGTAAATGAAAATCTTGCATTGTCTTTAGCTTTTCTTATGCAGTAAACTCAGAAACAACGTAAATGAAGAGTTGAAGTGTATAAAGGTCGGCTTTTCTTTATATTGACGCCTTTACGTCTCTATATTACATTTTAGTAAACATTCCTCAGAAAATTTTGAAAAACTTTATGTTAAAATTTTCTCTAATAGAGTTTGGCTTAATTGGCTTCTGAAACGCTCATATGTTTGAAGTTATTATTTATAAACTTCTTTGGTTTGCTTTATAAACCGCATAAAAAAGGAACTGAGAATATCCTTCTAGATATTATGAATGCTTTTGGATTGTATCATCCTTTTAAAATTCATTTTTATTTTTTTTATTTAATTGCCTTGGTTTTTTACGTACCTCGGGAGAATTTTTACGTTTCGAATCGGCCGGTGTGAAGGGCCTTGTCTCCCACTCTCGACCGCAACCTTTTCATCTCGAGATGAGACACCTTGTACTTGTTCTCACGATAAGAAATCTCAGTGCCTCAAGTTGAGCTTCGTGCGGGTGAAGGAGGCTGAAAAGGGAAAGTAAAGTTAGTCGGAATGGAATTGTGACGATTTGGGCACATACCATTGGATAGTGATGGATACATCGAATGTCCAAATGGTGTAAAATACTCTTGATGGAGGCCCGAAAATCGATGAAGGAATAGTTTTTAGTTAGTGGAGCGTAACTAAGAGTGGTGTAACTATACTTACCAAATATACATGAGTGTGGATGTTCAGGGCTTATCTGGGAGCAGCATCGAAATCCTTGTAGAAAAGGTAAAATAATTGGTAAATTTTATTCCCATATATAGCTTACCAGTTGTTGGAGATAGCGAAAGTTGTTAACAGACGCCATTTTTTTTTTCTTTTCGGCTTCTTTGCAATGATGCCGACGAGTTTCAATTGATACTCCACATGGTCCGGCAACTGGTTGTAGAACTAATGAGATGATGTTAGCTGAAAAGAGAAAGAATTTTTTTTTTGGCTGCAGTGTATATACGTTCTTATCAGAATGTTCTCATGTTGTTACCTTTTGTTTTTTCCTGTGGGCAGATACACAACCTTTGTTTAGACTTCTTATTTTTATTTAATTAACCGTACCACTAAACCTGTATAGTAATTTGTAGTGCAGTTAATTTCATTCATCTTATTTCTCACTTGTTTTGTTATTTTTAGTCGTCCGTCCGATAAACATATGTTTCCCAGATCGACGATATTACATTTCCAAAATAAGGTCATTGTTCTAGATTGCCGTTTTTACACTATGATGCCAATCAGTGCTGCCAGACTATCCGACGATTGCGGGATTAACCCTGGTAGGATCAGATGGGGCCGAAATGACCCGTTTTAGGAAAGTGATTGAAATTAGTTTCCCTCCCATCCTGGAACCATTGGGGGAGCGCAGGATGGTTGGGTTTGTCATGGGTAGGTAGTAGAGGCTCAGGTGTGAAATAACATAAGGGAACAAATGAAAAAAAAAGAAACGAAAAACTGCAATATGTGCAACTGCGCGTATTTCAGATAAAACCTTTTTGACATTGGAGATATAAAAAGAAAAAAAGATGGAAGCTCCAGGAAATGGAGGCATAAAACTTCCTTTTTGGATTTTGGCAACGAAGAAGGTCAGGCATGTGATACGGAGTTTTTTGGTTAAAAAAAAAAAAAATAAAACAACAACAACAACAACAACAACAACGAAACCAAATTTTATTAAGTTTTTTTTGTGAATGTTAAAACAAGTTATTAAAAGCAAAACAGAACAATTACGCCAACAATCACCTCTGCCTGGACCCATCGATTGGAGCAGCTGCATCTGCACCACCAAGCCTGGGGTGCAAGGTATCCAAAAGGTTTTTTTGTAGTACTAAAACAGCATAGAACCCGGACAATAAGACGGACATTCCAAGACCCTCTGCAAAGAGAAAGAAAAAAGGAATTTTTAGTTTTTTTTAATTTGATAAAAAAAGGGTTAGAGTCCCTTGAATGGATATTTTTGTTTAGGGAAAACATTTTTAGTTATAAATACCTTTTCAATTCATTCCCTTCTTTGAGTGTAGAAGGTGCGCGTCTAGGGGTTGAGCTCAGGCCTGTTAAATCGTTGTCGGTTAGTTCCTACGACAAATGTTTACCCTACATTGAAATAAAAAAATAATTACGTTAAAACTAAAAATTTTAGGTACGTTTAATTGAACACGCGTACAGGCATACCGACCTTGGGACTCTTAGACGGACGGACAAACCTTTTGGGTAACCAGGAGCGAGTAGGCATCTATGCATTTTTTTGCCGGGGGATGCTTGGGAACCAGCCGAACTGTGGATAGCATTTAATTTCTTTATAGTACCTACCTGCTATTTACCGGAGATTGATAATTACAATAATTTTAAATATTTCTGTTTTTATTGTTATATTATCGAATGGGCACTAGTCCATTTAAATTGATAGAAGATTCCACTTTTTAGTTAATTAATAGTTAATATTTTTCCATTTTTTTAAAAAGTCTTGTTGGCATGAATTGTATATTATGATATTGAATTTTTTTATTTTTTTTTAATAAACCCAAAATTTTTATAACGTTCGAATGAAATCTTGTACCGTGGTCATTTACAAAATGGAGAGCTAAGCTATAAAAAAGAGGGTAGTAGTAAGGAAGACAAGAGGAAGGCGGGGTAAGTATGTTAGGGATATCTAAACGGTGTGTGGTGGATATCATGGTGAATTCCAAATGGATTTCTAGTGGGAGGGACCCTGGCTTGGCTTTACATCTGCCAAGAAACTGAATTTGGTTTGTTTTGGGGTGTACAAAAGGGGCATTCGTGGGACTGTTTCGTTTGCTTGTTTGTTTCGGGTACCTATGATTTTTTTATATAAACATTTTTTTTTTACAAGCCTGGCATGATTTTTTTTTGTAACTGTCATATCTTGTCAGAGGTTGGTAAGAACCACCCCCCTTAAACCGGCGAGCTCTAGCCGAGCTGAAACGCGGGCATGCCAGCATCGCCAACCATCTGGCCACACAACCTTTTTTTTTTGTTTACATAAGCTGACAGTACATTGTTGATTGTAATAAGTGTCTATACTTCTATGAATAAGTTTGTTTTTTCGATTTTTTTATCTATATATATAACTACTTGTAAAGAAAACGACTATCCCTGCTTACGTGACTTTTCTTTATTTTTTGTAAACAAATACAATTTGAACATTTGGGGCCGCCTTTGCAAGAGAGCTGTTTTCGCATATGGACTTCGCGGGAACGCGAAATAGAGCAATTATATTGTTTGCCCTGCTCTTTCTTTACTTGAAAACACATAATTCGTTTGTTAGCTTTTGTTGTTTTTAATATTTTATCAAATTAAAAATAAGGAAATTTCATATATTTTTATGACAAATATTTTTGTTTACATTTAAAAAAAAAAAGAAAATAATTTCTAAGACTTGGCAGCATTTTTAAGAGTCTTAATTTTTAACCAGCTATATCTATAACTCCTTAGCAAGGTATATTTACTTAAATTTGTATGGAATATTTATATAAAATTCGAAAAAAAAAACAAACGTACTATACATTAACTCATATTGCTCTGACTTGGAATTTGTTTATTCGTATAACTTGAACATAAAGTTACATTTCGTAATCTTAAAATTGTTTAAAAACACATAATATTTTGAGGCCGTAACTTTTAAATAAAATTATACGACCCTCTTCAAATCTCTATATATACAAGAATAAAGTTAATCGCTAATTGAATCTCTCATTCCCACACTCAACATTGCATAAAATTGGTATTCAGATTCTTTCTCCGCCTATATGAGATTTTGGCCTGACCAAACTCATCTGACTAGAAACTTTTTAAAAATTCCTATGGAGACGGGTAGGGGAAAGTCTCCCCATACATGTCCTGCCCGAACCCCTTTGTCTTGAAACCTGAATTTTAAAATATGTGTTCTTTGGAGTATCACTGGTAGAACGGTATTTTTTAAATGGGTTAAAAATGGGAATTCTCCCCTTGGACGTCCTGCTTGAACCCCTTTGATTATAAACCGGAAATTTTAAATATGTGTTCCTGGAGTATGGGCTAGCTGACTCGTTTTTGGAATTTTGCAATGAACGTGGTAAGAAAAGGTTTCAAAAGGGGAAATCGTCCCCTATAAGGGCCTGCCCAAACCGCTTTTGCTAGTACATAACCTAAAATTTAAAAGCGCGTGGAATGAAATGAAATTGAACAAAGCATGAGTAAAATTGAAACATTTGTCAAGGGAAAAAAATGCAATAGGTCGGGGAACGTACAGAATTGCAAAATTAGACAAGGGGAACGAAATGAAATTGACAGAAAAGCGAGGGAAATGGAAACATTAGAAAAGGAAACTAAATAAAATTCAACGGGAAACAACATGCATTTAAACACTAGATAAGGGAACGATTTTAATTGAAATCAGGAACGATTTGAAGTAAAATTATAAATACAAGAATGTAAATGGAATGCATAAGGTCCGGATTTTAGTGATAGTTATCGATTTGAATATATTTCTACTATTTAAGCGAATTTTCTACGTTTGTCGAAAATTTATGTGTCAATTATTATTATTTTTGTTAATTAGTGTGGTATTAATGGTAATGAAATTGAAGCAATTGTTAATTAATTAATTGGTCCTCTCAATTAATTAGTGTCATGTATGGAATACAACCACTAAGACTGAATTTTATAAAATTTTTACGGGAGGTGGAAAAAGGGAAGATATCTGCCCCTTTGTCACTCTGCCCAAATCGTAAGTTCATGTTCTGGCGTGGGCATTTTAAGACAATTTTACGCTGAGTGATAAAAGGAGGACATACTCCTTCAGCTTAAATTTGGAATTTAAAACACGTGTTTCCTTTTTGGAATACATAATAAAAAGGTGGTAAAAATGGGTTCAAAAAGCGTAAAATAACCCTTTAATAAAATGTGCAAGCCCTTTAAATATGTTTAAGCGTAAATGCTTAATTTTCATCGATTTTATATATTTTTCCTATTTGGTAAACTCGGATCCCTTTTTGGGTTAATACTAGGCTATGATCTATTTTACTCCCCTTTTATTTTTCTTTAAAGGGAGAATTTACATAAATTAAAAGTTATTACATCACTCAGGCGTTGTTTGCCACCTTATTTTTCTTTAAGTTCGTCTTAGTTATTCTAACTAAACAGTTGTTAACTACGGTATTTGTGTACACATAGACATTTTCTCTAATATCAACTTGAAGTTTTTGTCTTTCTACTTTCATTCATAACTTAGCATTTACGGCAAATAAGGTTAAAAATTTGAATCTTGATTTAAAACATAGACTACAAAAATGTTAAACAAATTTATTTAAAGAGGAAAATCCTTGGAAACAAGAATTAAATTTTTCTCATAATGTATTTCAATATATAACACAACCGGTAACGAAGTATCGGGATTTTAAGCTATACTTTCATAAATAACTACATTCACATAAATTTCTGTAACAATAGTGGACATATTCGTACCCTCATAATTTTTCAAGCACACATACAAACCCACATAAATATCATAGAAAATAATCATAAAAATTGCAAAAACATAAAAAAACAAGTAAGAGCGGCTAAATTCGGCTATGCCGAATCTTATATACCCTTCACCATGGTATTCTGAAGGAGATGAATACATCGTTGGAATCTACTACCTCATAGCTCTCCACAAACAAGCGGTATCCCCATTTATTTTTTCTTAAATGTCCAAAAATTTTAATCCAAAATAATATGTCATGTAAAATCTCAAATTTATATTTTTCCATATGTTTCAGCGCTTTTCTTGTCAAATTTGGCATTTTCTAGGCAAAAAAAAGTTGGCGACACTACTATTTATTTTTTATTTATATCATTCACAATAGTTGTGAAACGTATTTAACCTACGTATTTATCTTCACACTCTTATTAAACAAAGGGATTTTACTGGAAAAATTAGAGGTAGTCCTGGTTTTTTGCTAATATCTCAGCCATTTATTAACCGATCTGTCTGATTTTTAATAGCAAACAGAAATGGATCACATGTAACAGAAATAAAAAAGAATCAAGTCCTCATCATGTCTGGGTTCTTCGGAAAACCCATTTCAACACACAGACGGACAGACGGACATCGTTAAATCAACTTCGCTCTTCATATGGACCCAGAATATATATACTTTATAGGGTCTAAGATCAATATTGTAGAAATTACAAACGGAATGACAAACTTATATATACCCTTCCACCTATGGTGAAGGGTATAATAACAAAAGAAAAATATATGCGTGCAAAAAATATAAAAATAAGTAACGTTTTCTCTACAAGGATAATACATAGTCATACTTTCATTTCTGCTTTTTTACAAGTTGCCCTACGATGAAACAAATTCTTCCGCAAATGAACTAAAATCAACAAAAGAATGTACGTTTACGGTATGTGAAAGTACTTTTTTATATTCTTCCTCTTAAATTGCTTTCTTTTCAGAATATTTAGATATATGTACTTGCACACATATTTGTTTGAATTTTCTTGTTAATTTGTTGGCCTTTGTTTAAGGTTGACCACCACCACACAAGTGATTTTGAGAGATTGTTTTCATCAAAATACATATACCCGGCAAAATAAGAGCTGAGGAAGAAATAGTTTAACACTACATCTACTGAACACGAAGTTGTGAAAATTTCGGTGAATCATTAATGATTTTAACATTGGCGTGTCATTGGGAGGAAGTAGTTTGTTTCGGTGCTATGAAAAATCGATGAGCAGTTGGACTTTTTCATTAGTTTATGGAAGTTGTTAAATATATGAACTACAAAATAAATATAGGGAGTGGCTTTTTTTAAGTTAAAAATGTGATTTTGAACACGCCAAGAATTATTATTCCGACCAGGACAAAGTGAATGTCACTGGCATGCAAAATATGTTTTCAAAAAGGGATTTAATGACTGCAGGAATTAACCATTTATGGACTAATTAAATAATTGTTTTTTTTTACTTGTAGGGGTTAATATCAACATTTTGGAAGTTGTTTAAAATGACTTCTTACAAATCGAAAAATTTGCACAATTAACTTTTTTGGATGTTCTGAAAAAGAGATGCGTAAAGAATGACATCCATTTTATTTTGCTGGGTAGTGACGAAATTTGATTTGTATAAAAACTTATTGCAACAATCCCTCAAATTACACTGAAGGTGTGATTCTAAAATATCTTTAAAATCGTATCCGATATTTTATGTATGAAAAATAATGTAAGTCTGGGTGAGAATGTTCATTAGAGCGGGTCAATTTGTATGGGACGGAAAAAATGAAAAAATCGCATATGCGGGAAGTAATCTACGAACAATTCTAAGAAAATTTGCCTAAGAAACTATGTGTGTAAAATCGATTCGGATGCCGCGATTTTTAAAGGGAAGTTTCATATTCAGGTTATAGAAAATTTTGTTAGAAAAACTTAAACAGATAGCTTATTTATGAGTGTGAGGGACCCACTGAGGTTAAAAAAACGCTAAGTTTTCTTCTAAACCCTTTGTTTTTACTTCTTATTTTTAAAGTACACTTATCCCTCGATTTACACAATACTTTTTTTAAGGTGTTAATCGAGGGAAAGGTATACTTTTGTTTGTTGACCATATATTGAAATAAAACTGAAATTATCCTTTAAGTTTTCTACGATTTATTGTTTTATTTGCAGTTATTAATTTAGCAATAAAATCAGAAAGAATAAAATAAATTTTAAGTGTATTGTTATTAATACAAAGTTAGTTTCTAGATTTGAAAAAAGAACTAAATAACTAAGTTTTTAAGTCCTGCCTGCTTTCCAAACGTGGATTTTTTTTTCGACTAACATCAGTCACAGCCATAATACTTTCACGATTTTTTTCCGTTACGCGCCGAGAAACACTGGTTAAAAGTTTAACGCATCGTTCAGTTCCTTGAATGTGGCATGGAACTTGTGGGTCAGGAAGTGGTGGATCTTGAAATTCTAAATATTCCTTCAAATAGTCATACGGAATATCTCTTGTAATTGGTGGTTCTGATAAAATACTGTCATCATCTAAATCTATCATATTGAAATAATTGCAGCAGTCAAAATTAATTTTACATTTTTTGTACTCTCTAAGTTTTTCTGCATCGCAAAGTTTGTTACGGTAGTACAAAATTTTTTGTATTGCCTGGTCGCGTATTGATTTACGATCATCGTAAAGCATTGAAAGCATAACATTTTCTGGATGAGCAAAGTATGAGTTATTTTGAACTACAGAGTAAACAATTTGCCGCACATTCAAGGGAAGAAACTGTGTGAGGCGAATAAACTTAAATAAAAGCGTACTGCCGTAAATAACAGAATTGTAGTATTTGATGTTAAAGTACATGGGAACATAAACTCTTATTACGTACTCTGCTAGAGTTTTTAAGTAACTAGTGGGTGAACTTGTTGCGACGTACAATCGTAAAATTCTGCTGGCCTTGGTTAACCAACGGGAGTGCGCTACAGGTCCAGGCTTTATGTTAGCTAAGTCAACAGAAATAAAACCATTCGATATTGCTGAAGCCATTTGAAGCAAATACTTTACGTCATTAGATAAATCAAGCTTCCATTCGTCTGATGAAGAAGGTGGCATGTTCTCTAGCGGAATGGCTGTAAATTCAACAACCCTCTGAAAAAATTTTAAACTTTTTTTAATAAATGTTAAAAAAAATATTCTGGAAAAATTATTTTCCCACCATTTTCTCACAGCACGTAATTTGTTTACTAATTAAGCCGCTGGCAGTTCTTGGTCCGCTCGTTTTCGAATTATCCAGAAATTCGAATAGGTGACGAAAAGGCAATTCATTAAAATGTAGGAGACATATAAACCAATGCAATGGTCTTCCCAATGCGATCTCGAAACGCCGTATTATGCCATTTGAAACGCCTGTGTTAGTGTTTTCTCCATCACTACAAATACCAATTAAATTATTAAAACTGAAACCTTTTTTGCTGAAAAACTCGCTAAGCTGCCTTTGCTTTGTTAAAGCATCTTCAGCTTGAACTGTAACATATCCTAATAGTTTCGAGTTCGGCTCTTTAAGGACGACTAAATGTGCTTCTTTAACCATGCTTTGGTGGTATTTGCCGTCAATTTTTTCCATTGTTAATGCGTCATCTTTTCTGCCATCAAATGAAAAGTAGCATAGGTTGGTGTCTCCTGCTTGACTCTTGCGTACTGCTTCCCGTCCCTTCATCTTTTCTCTGGCGACTTTATTTTTATCCATAATTATTAGGTCTCCAGTTTCATCTCTATAGTCAATATCCTTAAATAGAGCTGTCGCTAAACCTGAAGCTACTCTGTCAGATATGCCGAATCTGTCGCACATCATCGCGAAATTTAAAGCCGAGTACCTTTTGGTATAAGCTCGTGGTTTCGGTGAAATTAATACATCCTCAGATGGTGCACTTAGCTCTATAAGCTCCTCCACCTCCATGTTTAACTGGCTTGGTTGATATGTCGAATCATGACTCACTGGTAGGAAGGTTGCTATTGTTGATACTTGGTCAGAATGATTCTCTGGAATAGTCAGTTTTCTATCATTGTGTTGATCTACCATAAAAAATGTCAACCTTTTTGGAATTTCTCCACATTTGCATTCATGTACTTTTAAATTACATTTGCATTTTCCAATGAAAAACAAATCATCAATCGATTCCACAAAACGATTTAATTTACTTTTACTTTTTATTTCTCTTTGGTACTTTTCAATGAACTGGTTTAGTTTTAGTAAAATGCTTTTTTCATTCATAAGATCAATAAAAAGTCGATTCCATATTTCAGTTAATTTATTTAACACGTCAGCAGTGAAGTTCTTGTAAGCACACTTTTTTCCTTCTTTTTTTGCCTGGTAACCCAAGAAGAAATAATACTTTAATACATCACGCTTGCTTGGTAAGTTAAGGCCACTAAAATCTGCTGGTGGTCCAAAAATGCAAATATCTGGGGAAGCCATATGAGATATGGTAGATTCATATGAAGAAGATGAAAAATTATTTTCCATTTTACTAGATTATAAATTTAAAATGCAAAATGGAATAGCCAATAAAAAAGCCGAACAGCGGAACGTTTTATTTTTTCACTCGCGTAGTTGAACTTAAATCACACAAATCTTAGTACTTATCACAATGTTTTGTTTTCCTTTTATTGAATATAAATTTAAAGATTCAAACGTTTATTGATTATAAAAACTTATTTATGAATTTAAAAATTTACTGAATAAAAATTAAAAAATTTTATCAACGAAAACTAGACTGTTAGAAAAAAATTGCAACTGCACTGTTTTTAATAAAAATAAAAACGTTAAAAAGGCACCACTTGTTCAAGCGATTTTTTAATTTAACGAACGAGCCTATCTATTAACACTTTTTTCTTAAATTTTTTTCTACTCTGGTCTTACTTTTCGTTAACGCTGGAAGCGATTTCTTTTTTAAAACTTCAGAATAGTTTTCAAAAAAGTTTTTCAATTTCTTTAAAGAAAAAACATGTGTAAAATTTTATTTCAAAATAAAAGTACTCTTAAAGTTTGCGAATTGATAAATATTACATTTTTGCGTTTTCAAATGCGAAAATTTCATTAATTTAATATACAGAGGAAATTTTTTTTTTACACTCTTCAAGGTTTTTACTCGCTGATTGCACTGATGTTACGATCGTAAAAATCGAATGTGTCATATCGTTCGTAATACCGGGAAACCACTGCACCACTTTTCAAAAAATTAAACCTTCCAATTATTGTCAAAAAGCTAAAAATATAAGTTTTGTACATGTAATTTACTTCTATGTAAACATATTTGATACAATTTTTTATACTACCTAAAACTAAATTTCCCCTTAAAAATCGCGGCATCCAAATCGGTTTTAGACCCATACTTTCTTAAGCAAAGTTTCTCAAAATGATCCGTAGAACATTTTCCGCATATGCGATTTTTCGAAAAAAAAATCGACCCGCTCTAATGTTCATATATGGTCATATATGACTTCATATATGCTTGTATCCAATATTTGAGGAAATATCTCCGTATAGTGCACCTTACTTGTATGGGCCAAAGTATTTTGTGAGAATTGGGCAGAAAATCCTACCAGAAATCACCCTCCCAGTGTAAAAATACATGAAATTAGGCTGATTTAATCACGGGAATGCGTAACTCATCCTTCCCAGTTACAAAAAATATTATTAATATATAAAAATTTGCAAGAATGTTAATGTTTCCCCCTTAACGGTCTGTCTTAATCGCTGTAGCTAGGAAGATTAATTTGATTACGAAGGCTCCTCCGGTATAGTCTTCGGCTAAGACGGGATTTTTGTAAAAGCCTACGGGGATGGGCCAAAATGGGAAATTCTATCCCCTGACTGCCTGCTAAAACCACTGGATTAAGGAAGGTGAAATATGGTATGAAGGTGCTTCTTCCGACGTAGACTTCTGCCCAGACGGTATTTTCTGAAACTCCTACGTAAAATTCCTTGCTTGTATGCTAATTGTTTAATAATCTACTTTTGAACGCCGAGGAAAAATTTATCCTTTTTCTTCTTTTTTAGATTTTTTACAAATGTTTTATGTGCGCCAGGGAATTTGGGGGTTGGGAAGTTCTTGTCTCTTTTAAGAAAGTTTGTGAGTCAACAACCATAAAATTTAGGTAGCTATAATTAGAATGACTACTCAAGAGAATTAAATAAAAAACTAGTAAAAGTAAATAAAAAGATTATGAAGTTAGTTTGGAAGAGTATGAAGCTATTTTCCTCTTCAAGTCAAAACAAGAGATCGTCACGTGAGCGATTTTTTCTACTCACGCGAGTAATTAATTAATTTTACGCTCACGTGATGAATTAAAATTTTTGCTCATGCTAATGGAGTCAAATATACTTTGCTAATACAATTGAGTATTCACTGTATTTGTAGTTTTTATAATTTTTATAAATTGTACTTTTTAATTTACTTTTTCAATAAACCTCAACACAAAAAAATATTTTTTTCAAATGTTAAAAAAAAATTGTTGAAAATTTGTATTTTTAAAAAATAAAGAAATTGTTGGCTAATTGTTATTGTAAAAATGTCGTTTTCTGGTTTGCCACAAATTGAAGGGCTAAAGTTTGCGACAATGGAAGTTTGCTGTGAAGGCCTATCTGGAGATGGAAGGTTTGTGAGCTGCTGTGTTAGGCACTGAAAACGATGATAAAAAGCTGGTATTGCTTGTAGACCCTATGTTGTTTGTACATATTCAAGGTGCAACTACTGCGAAGGAAATTTGGATAAAATTTGAATAAGCATTTGAAGATTCTGGACTTACGCGCAGAGTAAGTTTGTTAAGGAAGTTAATAACCACCAAGATGGATGATTGTGCATCAATGGAAGAATTTGTGAACATAATTTTGGCAACATGAAACAAACTTTCAAGTGTCGGTATGAGTGTTTCAGATGAATGGATTGGTACCTTAATGTTAGCGGGTCTTCCAGAATATTATCAACGAATGATAATGGGAATTGAAAGTTCCGGTGTAAAGATATCTGGTGATTATGTTTAAACAAAGCTGATACAAGATATGCAAATCATAAATTCAAAATTTTTAGCTTTGGTTGGTAATCCACATGTAGTCAAGCCTCAGAATAAGAAGTACATCAAGAAAATTCAATGTTATGGTTGTTGTGAGTATGGTCATGTTAGAGCAAGTTGTCCTAAAAGTAGATATAGTGGTAACAATGATAAAAAGAAAAACATGTCAGCATTCTCAGTTAGAGGTTCGTTATCAGGTGATTGGTATTTTGAATCGGGAGCAACGTCCCATATGTGTAATGATGCTTTGATATTTAAAAATTTAAAAAAATTGTGCTGAATTTAAAATTGTTACAGCAAATAATTCAATTATGAAAGGTAATTCTGTGGGTGACGTTAATATTGACGTGTCAATTAATGAAAATAAGGCTAATGAAACTGTTTTGCGTGACGTTTTGTATCTTTCTGATTCTCATACAAATTTATTATCAATTTCAAAAATAGTCAAACATGAACACAAAGTAATTTTTGATTCTAAAGGCTGCGAGGTCATTGATTCGAAGAATGAAATAATTGCAACAGGTTCGTTAATACTGATGATTACAGTAGGAAAGTTTTTGTGTATTTTCAAAAAGATCAGGTTGCTAAGAAATTTGAAGAATTTAAGAATCTTGTCGAAAATCAGTCTGGTCGAAAGATAAAAGTTCTATGTACCGATAATGGTACTGAATTTTGTAACCATAAAATGAATAATATTATGAATTCTTCTGGTATAATACACCAAACAACTGCTCCTTATACGCCAGAGAAGAATTGTTTAGCTGAAAGGATGAATCGTACAATTATTGGAAAAGCTAGGTGCATTATAATTCAATCTCACTTAAGTAAGAAGTATTCAACAAATCGTTTACCATGTAAAACCCATAAGGATTTAACTCCTGAGGAAGCTTGGTCAGAACGTAAACCTACATTAAAACATTTAAAGGTTTTCGGTTGTATGGCTATTGTACAGGTTCCAAAAGAAAAACGTAAAAAGCTTGATGCTAAAGGTAAAGAGTTGTTATTTGTTGGTTATTGTGAAACGTCTAAGGCATACAGATTCCTTTATACCAAAACTTTTAAGATTACAGTTAGTAGAAATGCTGTATTTCTTTAGAACAAATTTCAAGAGGGTAATTTTAATACGGATAAAAATGTTTTTTATATTCCATTTAATGAAAAATCAATTGACTTTAGTTTAATTAATGAAAATTAAATGAACGATAATAATGGTTCCGATTCAGATACGTATTTTTCAGGAGATGATATTGTTGATGTACAAAATATGCCTATTGTTTCTTCGAGTGATTTTCCTACATGTTTTTAAGAAGATACTTTAACGGAAGAGGTTCTCAATGATCAAGATGCATCTGATAATGTTGCATTAAGAAAATCTAATAGGGTTCGAAAAATTCCTAGTCGTTACGCTAATGTCGTGATGAATTCTGTCGTAAATGAACCAAGTACGGTTAAAGAAGCCCTAAATGGCCCTCAAGCCCATTTTTGGAAATGTGGAAGAGGAATATAATTCCTTAATTGATAATGATACCTGGGTAGTTTGTGATTTGCCTAAAGGTAAAAAGCCAATATCAAACAGGTGGTACTTTAAAATAAAACGTGATGCTAATGGAAATGTAGAAAGGTACAAGTCTCGCTTAGTTATAAAAGGATATTCGCAAAAGAAGGGGATTGATTATGAGGAAACATTCTCGCCTGTTGTAAGATATTCATCAATACGTTTACTACTTGCATTGGCTGTTAAACATAACTAAGGCATTGATCAAATGGATGCCGTCACAGCGTTTCTGCAAAGTAATTTGGATGAACAAATTTATATAAAATTTCCGGAGAGTTTTCAAGAACAAAATGGTAAAGTTTGCAAGTTGAAAAAATCTTTGTATGGGTAAAAGCAGGTAAGTAGATGCTGGAACCAAAAATTAAACAAAACTTTAAAAGATTTTGGCATGAAGCAATCCAAAACTGATCCATGTATATATTACTATGTAGAAGGGGAAATAAGAATATACATAGCAATATATGTGGATGGCATTTTAATTTTTTCAAATGACTTATCCATTAAAAATAAAATGTTCTTGACGTAAAATTTCACAATGAAAGACATTGGTCAAGCTAACTTTATTCTTGGTATAAAGATAACACGCGACAGAAATACTGATAAATTGTGGATTGATCAAGAATTGTATTTAAAAGATATAATAAAAAGATTTAATATGCAAGATTCCAAGGGATGTGAATCAAAAGTTATCGTTCGAATTATCCCCGAGTTCCGAAGATGAAATTAATGAAATGAAGAAGATTCCATATCAAGAAGTCGTTGCTTATGCAGTGGGGGCTTTATCTAGATTCAACAAAAATCCTGGAAAAGCACATTGGGTTGCTGTTTAGCGTGTGCTTAGGTATTTAAAAAACACGCTTAATTTTAAACTAGAATTTTCCAAACAGTCAGATGGCAAAGTCACTGGCTTTGCAGATGCAGACTGGGCCAATGATTAAGATAGTAGGCGTTATACTACTGGCTATTTTTTTTCTTTTTTCAAGGATTTGTGGTTTCGTGGAATTCAAAAAGGCAAACTAATAACTGATAAGTCATGGGTACTATGTTCTGACAACAAAAGTACTATTGACTTAGCCCACAACAACGTATATCATGCTCGTTCAAAACATATTGATATACGGCATCATTTTGTTCGTGATTTGGTGCATAGCGAAAGTGTGAAAATTTATAATGTTGGTACATAAAATATGGTAGCAG
The DNA here is from genome assembly GCA_949748255.1 of Eustalomyia histrio. NCBI lineage: Eukaryota > Metazoa > Arthropoda > Insecta > Diptera > Anthomyiidae > Eustalomyia > Eustalomyia histrio. The sequence continues at coordinate 94,894,261 of OX456523.1, read as the reverse complement.
ACATCCTTACGTTAGCGTTAGCTGCTGGGAAGTTTCAAGAATGCCGTAATGAACTTGGTTTAAGAGACTTCAACTCTAGTGGGGGTGTTGGAGTAAAGACTTGAAGTCAAATATACTTTGCTAATTGAGTATTCACTGTATTTGTAGTTTTTATAATTTTTATAAATTGTACTTTTTAATTTACTTTTCAATAAACCTCAACACATTATTACAAAATACTTACACTTCAAAAATTAAAAATATTTCAAAAAATTAAATTAATTAAATTATAAAAGGATTTATTTTATCGCTTGAATCATTTCAATAAAGTGTTACCATACTTAATACTAGAGTTTACATTTAACAGCAATTTTCTTTAACCACGGTTACGGTTAAAGTGGATGCGGTTAATCGCGGTTAAGGTTTAATCGAATTCACTATTAACTATTTCTTAACCTAATTGTTTTTCATAAAATTCATAAGAAATTTTCAATTTTAGCGTTGAAAAAATCAAGGTATACCTTGGAAAATTTTTGGAACCCGTTATAAAATTATTAGTTCTAGAACTACTTCGAAGGGGATAACAACATATTCCTTAAAAGCATCGCTGGAACTACTGGTGGTCTATTAACTATAGTTTGCATTTCGGTTTTAACCTCACCATTTTACTGCAACCGCAGTTTTTGCAAAGAATTCAATATAAAAATAGTGTAAAATATTAGCGATTTTTATGAAAAATAAAATTTTTATACGTTTTTACGCTGAGTTTCAAAGTGAGTTAACTATTAGCCAATCCCCCAAAAAATATATATCGGTGTGTATGCAACTTTTTGACATTTTCTTTTAATCAATAGTTAACTCGAGTTTCAACTTTTCAGTATGAGTTTCAAAGTGAGTTAACTATTAGCCAATCCCCCAAAAAATATATATCGGTGTGTATGCAACTTTTTGACATTTTCTTTTAATCAATAGTTAACTCGAGTTTCAACTTTTCAGTATGAAATTAAGCATTATTTGTGTTACAAATTCTAAAATTTTTTTTAAATTTAAAATAGTTATGTTTTAATTTTTCCTCAATGATTATAAGCCATGTCTTCAACATTTACATAGTTTTAATTGAAAATTAGGTTGTTAAAAGTTATTAATTCGATCAGAGGAAAAATATTCCAAAAAAGTCGTAGATTTTGAGAAGGTGGTTCTTCAATTTATATTAAATTTTCAAAAATTCTGTTTTCTATTTCTATAGGATATATTTTTATAACATTTTTTGTTAATTTAATGTGGAAGAAATATTGAAAATGTTTAAAGATTTTAAACAGCTCTATGCAGATGCTTTGAAACTTAGTATCAGGTTCTGGCAACCGATGCGGCAGTCAGATATAACTTGTTCTCAATTACTTGTTCCTAAAACACACCAAAGACGTAGTTATAATGTAAACATGACTCCATTGCATGGGGTCTAGAACTAGTTACACCACCAGTAGTTCTTTGGATGCTTTTAAGGAATATGTTGTTATTCCCAGCGAAGTAGTTCTAGATTTAATAATTTTAGAACAGGTTCCAAAAATTTTCCAGGGTATACTTTGATATTTTCAACGCTAAAATTTAAAATTTCTTATTTATTGTAGGAAAAACAATTAAGTTAAAAAATAGTTTCTAGTAGGTTCGATTGACCGCGATTAACCGCATCCATTTTAACCATAACCGTTGTTAAGGAAAATGTAAACTCTATTATTAAGTATGCTAACACTTCATTAAAATGATTCAAGCGATAAAATAAATATATAAAAATTTTATTTTTCATAAAAATCGCAAATATTTTAATATTTTACAAAACCTGGGTTTTAAAGAATTTTTTTAACCGTAACCACACGATTATTTAATGCGGTTACGGTTGCGGTTAAAACCGAAATGCAAACTCTAGTTAATACATAAAGAAAAAACAGTCTTGCTACATTATGTATACCCGATTAAAAAAATTGATATTGGACCATATATAATTATATATAGCCTCATATAAAATTATATATAGCCTCATATAAAATTATATATAGTCCCATATTAAATTATATATAATTTTATGCGGAAATAGGTAGATATAATTATATATGATTATATATAATTATATAAACTTAGATATAACTAGATATAATTATATCCGAAAAATGGGTATATCGAGTTATACAATCATATATAATTTGATATAATCTTATACGAATTGACTCCTATATAGTTTTACCTACATTGCACTTTTTTCCTATTAAAGAACCCAGCAAAAATGAGTTAACATTAGCGTGTCATAGGATGGAAGTATTCAAAAGTAGCTACTAGCATTACTCATACTTTACTCTATGGAAGCAATGATAATACAATGATTAGGTATTCTGATGCATGAGTGGAAAATGTTCATATACTTTGTAGTATTTAAGCTTTGATGAAAATTTAACTCATAAGAATGCAGAAAAATAAGTTTAAAGAAGCGAAATGTATGCATTGATATACAAATACTCTTTATTAAAACAAATAAATAATTCTGCATTACACTATGGGTAAAATGTTAATATTTTTGGCATAAATTAATTTTTTTTCTGTTTAAAATTTAAAATCTGCTTTCGTTATTTGAATTCGTATACTCTAACGGGTATATAAACGTTTTTTTATAATTTTTATGTTGCACCCTGTTATTTTATGAAAGGAAAAAGTCAGCTGTTTTACGGTTGCATTATGAACAGAAAATGCGCGCGAAATTGTTACTAATTTTGATCGTGAGTAAAACATTAATTGTAAACACTGTGAAAAAGTTTAAATATGGAAGAAGTTAGACAAGGTATGTAAAACAATTTGTGATATAGTTTAAAAAATAGTTGTGTGTTATTGTCTAGTAATTCAGTGTGTTGTTGGTGTGTTATTATAGGTCAAAACTAACAAAAATACGTGTGTTGTGTGGAATATTACTTCTGTGTATAGAAAGGTATTTGCAATATTTCTGAAAAAAGTTATTAATCAAACTGTATATAATCAAACATCATCAACACTTTTTGCCCCTTTTTGTTCCTTTTTGGAAAAAACTTCATTTTGTAGTTTCATACGAGTTTTGCCATTCAACACTGCTTCCAGTTTTGAGCAGCAAAAATCGACAAGCAAATAGTGTAAAAGAGTTTATTTTGGAGAATATTTCACAACAAAACTTATCAGATGAGCAACATTAGTTAGATACACAAAAAGTCAAGCAATTTATTGCTTTCATAAATTTAAATTTGCCAAAGTGCAATCGAATGCTTGAACAATTAAAAAAAAAACACTACCGTTGGCTTGCATCCAATGTAACTATTGAAATAAGTGATTGCGGCTTGCCCGGTAATAAACGAGGTCGGAGGCATTAAGACTATACTCATGCAGGGCCTCGTTTGAAGAAAAAGTTAACATCTGAGCTTGCCGCAGAACAAACACATTCAACACCTCTTTTATTGCACGCTGCTTCCGTTTCAGCTAAAAAATCAAACGAAAAACAAACTGCATTTGTGTTGAAAAAAACTGTTAGCAACGAGAACATAACAGGAATTATAAGGGAACTGGAAAGGAGTGAACCAGTTCCAATTAGTGCTGATGAGGCATTAGCTTTTTTAATTGAAAATGGCTTTACAAAGCAGCAATACATTAACATCAAAGCATTAAATAAGCAGGATGTGACATTTATCCCCCTTACTCCGAGATTGTAAAATCAAAATTGAAATGCAGACTTAAGGAAATCAGCTATTGTGATACTAAAACAGAAGTAACAATGCAAAATTTACTGGACCATACAGCTGATCGCATACTTGAAATGCAGAAGGACGTTCTTGATGTCGCTGCACCAACACATTGCAAATTAATTGTAACTTTGGCTAAATAACTCTCCACAGTCTGTCAGATTCTGTCGGCCTTTTAAAATGGAATTTATAAAAGAAACTACTGAACTTATTTAAAGTGAAAATAGTATGTTAGATATTCAAATTAAAAACATCCAAGATCACATCTATGTACACAAGGGCAAAAACATTATTGTTAATTATGAAGCACATATGACTCTTATATATGGTAAAGTTCTGAATATTTTAACTGGTACCAACTCATGTCAATCCTGCCCACTATGTAGTGCTAAGCCAAACCAACTGTTAAAAACCAATGACTTCAACACAAAAATCTTTGGCGTTAAACCAAATAAATCTTAAATATGGCGTAAGCCCTTTACATGCATGGATAAGATTTTTTGAATTTATATTCAAAATCTGGTATAGAATGGAATTAGAGATATGGCGTGTTAAAAATGGTGACAAAGTCAAAGTCTCTTTGCGAAAACAGTACCTTCAAGAAAGGTTGTGGACGGAAATGGGTCTCAATGTAGACAAACCCAAACAAAATGACAGTGGAAATAGCAACGATGGAAATACTGCAAGAAGAGCATTTAGTAATGTTGAGCTCTTATGTTCCATTTTAAATTTCGATTTAAATATTCTCAAACACTTTTATATTATATTGATTGACATCTCTTGTGAATATTAGATTGATATAGAAAAATTCAAAAACTTTTGTGCCCAAACATTCAATATGTATTTTGAAAAGTATTCTTGTCTCCAACTGTGCACAAAATTTTGGTACATGGGCACCAAATAATGGATACTTGCATACTTCCTGTTGGAGTTCCAGGAGAAAATGCATCAGAAGCGAGAAACAAGCTGTATTAAAGCGACAGGAGATCGCATGCAAGGAAATGTAGCCGATTGGATAACATGACAGACGTTTTTAATAGAGCATTGGATTCTTCAGACCCACTAATGTCCACTCTAAGTTTAACAAAACGAAAAAAAGTCAACAAAAAGAAAAGCCTGCCCAGAGAAGTCATTGCCCTTTTCAAAACACCTGGTATTGACTTTTCAGACACATTAGAAGGTGATGAAAATGAAGCAGAAGACGATGAGGCCGACGAAATTGACAGTTTTGGACTAGAGAATATTGACTTGGAAGAAGAAAATGAAGACGATTAAGTTATAACAAAAAAACTGAAGCCTTGTCTATCATCTGAGTTTACCAAAAAAATATAAACACATTAAACTTAAGTGGTTTTATCCAAAAAGTGAGGTTAAGAATTTGTTTTTTTAGTACTGGACCCTAATGGGTTAATAAAATAAAATATTTTTAGATGCAAACTTACAGATTCTTGAAACAGCTTTCTAGTGACAGATATTTCAAATAACGAAAATAAAAAAAAGCCGAGGTGCACCCATGCCGAATATAGGCCAAAACCTGATCGAATGTTTTAATGGGGAGGCGTAAGAAGGCATGGTCCAAATAAAAAAAACAAAATTCCATTTTGGTGTTAGGTAAATTCGTGCAAAATTTGAAGTGTGTAGCTTTAAAACTTCAATTAATGCCAAAAAAATCCCGTTTTTGCCCATAGTGCATTAGTGAAAAAGCATTTTTGAAACATTTTTCAAAAATTTTAATACATTTTTAGACAAATTTTAAAATATTTTTGTATAATTTTAAAATTGGTTGTACAATTTGGAAACATTTTTAGACAATTTTAAAATATTTTTGAACAATTTTAAATAATGTTTGCACAATTTTAAAACATTTTTGGGCAATTTGAAATAATTTTTACACAATTTTAAAATTATTTTGATATATTCTGAATTAAAATTGGAAATGGTGTAGTGTTAAATAATAAACATAATGCAAAAATGCACAGGTTGCGTCGTCATAAATATTTTAGGCTGAAAAAAATGCAAATGACAGGCCAGCTAGTTTCAATTAAAAGTTAAAAAATCTGTTTTTCTTGATATTTCAAAACTTTTATAAAAATTGCAAAACTGCATAAATTCTAACCCTTATGAAGTTTTAAACTAAAATATAATCAATTATTTTATAAAAAATCAAAAATATTTCATCAGAACTATTTTTTCAATTTGAATAAATGCTTTAGATTCAAAAAATATACGATATACTATGGTATATGCTTTAGAAGTAATGAAGAGTGATTTTTTAAGATATGCACCGGGTTTATATCCAGATCACTGCATTTGAAATATGAACACATGAACTCTTTTGGAAGTGCCTTAGAATAACATCATAAATGAATGTCAACTGAAGTTTAGGAAGCAATGAAAGAAGTTATAGTCACAGAATGACTACCATTTTTTTGCAGGGAAATAATAATAAAACGATTTTCTTCAATTTACAAGTGTATTTTAATTTTAATATAAAAAACTTATTTACAATTATTTAAAAATAATATTAAAAATTAAAAAAAGCATATAAAAGTTATAATTAATATACAAATCTTGTATTTTGTAAGTGTATCCATGATAAGCCACTTATTTATGTAGATAAACTGTGAGCAGGTTGCTAAGTTTCACTATTTCCTTTCAGACTATAAAATAGTTTCCTCAATATAACGCTAATGTCAGAGTGGCCGCTACAAGCGAAGCGATTAGATGCTACAAAGCATTACACAACCTGCTTTCTGCGACTTTCCAAGTATAAGTTTCTAAATAGATTTAATTAATTTTTTATTAAATGAATGGAGTGCACCATTTTTAAAAGTTTTGATTTTAACCCACTAAATATGAGATTGGACAACTAAAAAATGTATATTAAAGAACAATATTGTCTCCTATATCACTAAATTTCATAAAGTCTATCGTAACTCATAAGTGATCAAAAAACAAAACTCCCCCAGGGTAGTACTAAGTAAAACGTTTGAAAAACGGTTGGAATAATAAAGGGTGCCCCAAGAAGAACGCAATTTTTAAATTTTAAATAAAACACAGATATTTAAAAAAAAAATCGTGAAACTTTATTATATCGTAAAGTAGACAGAATGAGGTTATGTATGGAACAATATATCGTGCAGATGGCCGCCGCGGCTTTGCTGGCATGCACGCGATCTTTTAATGAAATTTTCAATGACCGTTTTGCATGAATGCTGCGGTGTTTCATTAATGCAGCGTCCAATTTCCTCTTTTAAGGCTTGAGTCGTCGTCGGCTTATTCGCGTAAACCATCGACTTCAAAAAACCCCAAAGAAAAAAAATCTAATGGTGTTAAATCGCACGATCTAGGCGGCCAATTCTGATCTCCAAAACGCGAAATAACACGACCGGGAGATGACTGATGCAGCAATTGAATTGTTTCTCTGGCTGTATGACATGTGGCGCCGTCTTGTTGGAGCCACATGCCCTCCACATTCATTTCTTCAATTCTAGGCAAAAAAAAACTGGTTATCATTTCACGATACCGAACACCATTGACTGTTTGCGCTTGACCTGCCTCATTTTCATAAAAAAAAGGTCCAATGATTCCTCCAGCCCAAAAACCACACCACACAGTGACACGTTGAGGATGCATTTGCTTCTCGTGAATCACTCGAGGATTTTCCTCACCCCAAATGCGACAATTCTGCCTATTGACGAAGCCATCAAGATGAAAATTGGCCTCGTCACTGAAGATGATTTTATCGGCAAAATCAGCATTTTCATGTTGTCTCTCCAATACCCTATTAACGAACTCCCTTAGCTGTCCATGGTCAGCTGGCTTCAGTTCCTGAGTCAATTGAACTTTGTATGCATGAAGATGCAAATCTTTCGTCAAAATTCGCTGCAAAGTGGATTTGGAGACCCCAATTTGCTGAGCTCGGTGTCGAATTGAGGTGGATGGAGTTTGAGCGACATCATCACGTACAGCTGCAACATTTTCGGTCGATCGACCTGGTCGATGGCGCGTTGTTGTCTTTACATCACTAACAGACCCAGTTTCGGCAAATTTATCCATTAATCTCTTTACAGTTGACTCTTTTGGAGCATTATTGTGACCCCAAATTGATCGCAATTTGCGAACTGTAGCCGCAAAACTTTCACCATTTTGGTAAAACAATTTCACAATGAGAATGCGTTGTTCATTCGTGTAGCGCTCCATTTTTACTAACCTCGTACCTTCTACTAGCAAAGAATAACAACTGTTCAAATGTCAAACAATGACACTTCGAATGTTGCCAGATTTAAAAATTGTGTTGTTCTTGGGACACCCTTTATAAGGCATTCATATGTATACATACTTATGTCCTTGTAATTGGGATCACCTTCGGAAATACGAATGCGGTCACCTAACAAATGAGTTTTAAAATAATGACAACGTTATAACAAACGATCAAAAGCAGATTGCTAATACTTATATTTACTATTTCTGGGGCCATTCAATCGCCTATTTTTAATAAATTAATGGATTGATTGTGCAAAAATATTAAAAAACAATTTAAATTAATTACCCGAGTAAAAAACTTTATATATAATTTTATATTATAATATATGGTCATATATGACAACATATATAACTTGATATAATTATATCTGACATTGGTTCCAGATAGAATGGTTTATATGCTGCCGTATATAATTATGTATAACTAAATATGGCCCAATATATAATTATATCTGCGTTATATAGTTAGATAAAATTATATATGGTTTAAGGAAAACTATTTTAAAACGGGTTTCAACAACTGATGCGAATGGAACGAGACTAATTGTTTTTAAAATAACTTTTGGATGTTCTTCCAAAATTCTCTATCTAGTTAGTTTGCTTTAAAACGAAGTCAGCTTGCAAATAGTTTAATTATAAATTTTAACTACAAAATTAAATTTACTTCTAGAAAGTAAATGTTTTGAATTAAAATTAAAAAAAATTACAATTATTCGCGGATTAAAATAAAAGTTTTTATTTGCGAATTAAAAAATAAATTAAAATAATTCGCGCTGATTATCTTATTTTTTGATTCTCGGTTTTTAAAATCTTTTTTGAATGCTTGAAAATAAATTTTTGTAAATCAATTTTAAAGCTCTGCCTATGAATTGAAACGAAATAAGGCAATGACTGATTTTTATGACGTTGACTTATTTTTATGACGTCGATCAAAAAACTTAAATTTATATTACACATCGCTCGACGAACCTTATATCGCATAACACTTCCATTTTAATATTTTTATTTGTTTAAAATCCTTAAATTTCTAGAGATACTGTCAAACAATTTTAAACTTTTTTTATCATCATAAAATTAATCCTTCGTGTATTACATCGCTCCTTAATAATTACTTAAAGATTCGAAACTTTTAAAAATTTAAACCACAAAACAAAATATATTTGTCAAAAATATTAGTATTTTTTTTTGTTAATTATTCAAAATTTTTGTGGGAAATGTGGGTTATGTCCTGGGGAGGCGTCTATATATAGGGTGGTTAAATTTTAAGGGCCGATGTAGAATGTGAACCACACCTAAACATCAAGTTTTTTCTGTGTCATGAGGTCGGCCAAGCATTTACCGTGAATGGTGTTCGCTATCGCGAGATGATAACGAACTTATTGTGGCCAGGAATTGAGGATATGACCCTGGACGATATGTGGTTTCAACAATGTCAATTATGCCTCAGCGTCATCGAAAATTCGGACCATCGGATGGAGGTGTGCCACCGAGGTCGCATCGGCCATTTGTCCTATATTTTGTTCCATAAATAATTGAACCACACCATATTATCATAATAAAAAGAAATACCAATAATTTCCTAAATAATTTGTGTTTTATTCAAAATCAACATCGGCCCTAAAAATTTAACCACCCTGTATAAAAATAGTTGCAAGTGTGTTGTGTCTTTTTAACTCACGAACGGTCAAACCGAATCCGATTAAATTTTTAGAGTTTGTTCGTCTAGATGGTTTATTACATGGTCGACGCGTTCGTGAGTTATGACTTTTCATGTCAAAATGTGATTTTGTCCATATAAGAAAACAACAACAAATACGTAGGCGCCCATGAGCGTGTGCGGTATGTATACTGTGTGCTGACTTCATACACACGGTAAATACACGTTGTAGCGCATACACGCATACACATTGACAGCTGTCAGTGAGTGATCATTTAACTGTTCTTTTTCATCGAACTCGCGGATCGAGAAACCAATGAATTTGATTCAATGTTAGTATTCATGCGTAGCGAAGCACGCCGGGATCCGCTAGTTACTTATAAATAGATTTAACAGCATGGTATATAAACTTGGTTTTACAGGCATCAAGTTTTTGTGAGGAGACGTCTAGTAACAACTTCAAGACGAAATTAGTTATCAACTAATAAATGTAATAAAGTCTTTAAGGACATTTGTTTTATGCATCCATGTATGTAATTTATAAGTACATAAACATATCACCGTACAGCCAGCGAAAAGTGCTATGTGTTTTTAAGAAAGCTGGAAAGGGCTTGGCGAGAAAAAAATTTATCCAAAATATAACCACAATGTAATAAAAACCATCATAAAAGTTGCATAAGTACCTAATGCTGGCCGTACGACGATATATAGGAACATATCAAAGATTTACGCGATAAGCGGAATTGCGAAAAATAACGAGTGTCCCTATCGCGTTTCTTGGATGTTCATGCTTTTAAGCGTTAAAAAGAAAATTAATGGTTGAACTAGTCCCCAATTTGATGGCGGCTTTTTTAAAATCATAACTAAGATGCAAAACAAATTTCAATCAATCTGCTAAATATTAAACAGTTAGTCGAAAATGCACAGCCGTGACTTTTTTCTTTCACCTATTACAGAATGGCAACTCAATCAAAAAGTTTTTAGAAGTGTACCTAATATTTTATTTACTTTCTATTGTCATTAATTCTTTTACATTTAATAAAAATTAAAAAAATATATATTTATATATGTAGAAAATTGCTTATAATTTGAAAACAAAAATCTGGGTAAAATTATATAGGGCTTCATTTATATAAAAATATATAAAATTTTATATATTTTATAAAATTAGATATACCCATATTTTGGATATAATTATATCTAAATATATCTAATCACATCTAAATGTATATAATTATATATAATCATTTATAATTATATCTACCAATTTCCGCATAAAATTATATATAATTAAATATTATTTAATATGGGACCATATATAATGCCCCATATCTGGTGTCAGACCATATCAATTTTTTTAATCGGGTACGTAAATAAAAAATATTAATTTATTTTGAAGTTTAATTTGAAAGCTTCTACAAAAAATAAATTATTAAGGAATGAAACTTAACATTTATGATGTACATCAAAACAATACAAAAATTGAATATGCCAAAAAACAACAATATTCGTTAGAATGATAAAAACATTAACCAAATATTTTTGCTTATCAACAAATTTGCTTCCAAGGTTGCATCGATTCATTACGTATATTTTGGTATAAATGCATATTTTATCTTAAAAGTATACATATTTTTTCTGAAGAGAAGCTGCAAATATGGAAAGTAAGTATTGAAGTAAGTTTCAAATTTGTTGAAATTGTTGTTATTCAATGCAGAATCGCAAAAGCTAAAACAAAAAAAAAATTTATGTTGAAAATATCTACCTTATATAATTATATATAACTGTGTAAGGGATATTTAATTATATATTGGATCATATATAATTATATATAACTGTATAAGGGGTATTTAATAATATATTGGACCATATATAATTATATATAAATTTATGACTCCATATTGAAAAATTTTGAAATAATGGATGACAGATATAATTATATTTAATTATATATGACCCCATGTACAATTATATATAATTATATATATACTTTTTTACTCGTGTATACAGATGTCTTCAAAGTATGCGCAATGCAAAAATATATAAAAAGAAGAGAAAAACAAGCAGTGATTTTGATTCCGTAGTTGTGAAAATTTGTATCGGAACCAATGATTTTTACATAGGGGTGTCATAGGGTGTAAGTTTTCTTTTATGATCATTTTGCATTGCATCTAAAGCATTTTTTATGGTTTAGTGAAAAAGGAAATCTTTTGATGCTCCCAAAAAAACTTTAAATTTTTAATTTAAATTTGTATAGGACTTAATCGGGCCTGAGCCTCATTTTCACAATGTCCAATTAGCTTCCACCTGGGAATTTAGACGACACATTTGTTGTTTCAGTTTGACAGTTGGTTAAATTATGTACTAGTTGAATTACTTTATTCAAAATTCTTCAAATTTTTGATTTGATTCAAAATTCTTCAAATTTTTGACTTTTTGTATTGATAATTACGATTTAAGAATTTAAAATCTGATAAACTGTAAGTTTAAAATTTATATAAATCACTCAAATCTGATTACATTAGACATGTAATCAGATTTGAGTGATTTATATATAACTAAAGTTTAGTACTTAACCATAGTCATAAATATCAAATACATATGGAAATATCTCGGGTTAATGTTTAAACTTTTAGTTACCCGTCATAGATTTGAAAAGAGCTAATTTCATTTAAAATTTAATTTTTGGAAGTTGTAAAAGAGAACTGCTTAATAAGAAAAAAATCAGAACTATATGATACTTTAGTAACAATGATGAATGGATTCCTTAAGAATCATTAATTTTTGTTGGGTATATATATATATATATTCATTTCGCATACTTTGAAGACATCTGTATATACAGCCAAAAAAGTCCCTATAACATGCGCCGTATCCAGTAAAATGTCTTCAGTGTAAACAGTAGAATAATTAAAAGTTTGAGGACGGTCGCCAAAGTACCAAAATGTCTTCATAGTAACTTGTGGAACGAAAACCCGTCCCCGCAACATGCGCTGTGCACATATATTTATATATATTTATATATATATATATATATATATATATATATATATATATATATATATATATATATGCATTGCCCATACTTTGAAGACATCTGTATATACAGCCAAAAAAGTCCCTATAAAATGCGGTGTGTCCAGTAAAATGTCTTCAGTGTAAACAGTAGAATAACGAAAAGTTTAAGGACAGTCCCCAAAGTAACAAAATGTCTTCATAGTAACTTGTGGAACGAAAACGCGTCCCCACAACATGTGCTGTGCACATATATATTTATAACAGTAGAATAACGAAAAGTTTAAGGACAGTCCCCAAAGTAACAAAATGTCTTCATAGTAACTTGTGGAACGAAAACGCGTCCCCACAACATGTGCTGTGCACATATATATTTATATATATGTGCACAGCACATATTGCGGGGACGGGTTTTCGTTCCACAAGTTACTATGAAGACATTTTGTTACTTTGGGGACTGTCCTTAAACTTTTCATTATTCTACTGTTTACACTGAAGACATTTTATTGGATACAGCGCATATTATAGGGACTTTTTTGGCTGTATATACAGATGTCTTCAAAGTATGGGCAATGAATATATATATATATATATATATATATATATGTGCAGGGCGCATTTTGCGGGGACGGTTTTTCGTTCCACAAGTTACTATGAAGACATTTTCGTTCTGTCCTTAAACTTTTCGTTATTCCACTGTTTACACTGAAGACATTTTACTGGATACAGCGCATATTATAGGGACTTTTTTGGGTGTATATACAGATGTCTTCAAAGTATGGGCAATGAATATATAGTAGAGTAATGTAAAGTTTGAGGTCAGTCTCCAAAGAATCAAAATGTCTTCATAGTAACTTGTGGAACGAAAACCCGTCCCCGCAACATGCTCTGTGCACATATATATATATATATATATATATATATATATATATATATATATATATATATATATATATATATATGCTCTGTGCACATATATATATATATATATGTGCATAGCGCATGTTGCGGGGACAAGTTTTCGTTCCACAAGTTACTATGAAGACATTTTGTTACTTTGGGGACTGTCCTTAAACTTTTCGTTATTCTAGTGTTTACTCTGAAGACATTTTACTGGACACAGCGCATTTTATAGGGACTTTTTTCGCTGTATATACAGATGTCTTCAAAGTATGCGACATATATATATATATATATATATATATATATATATATACACATATCGGTGATTTGAAATCAAAACAAAATAAAGTATAATATTTTTCTTTCTTTTGAATCTAAAAGTAGTAAACATAATAAATATTAAAAGTTTAGGATACTAAACAAAAAAACTGAGAAAGTAAAATAAAAACACACACAAAAAAAACAATAAGAATATATAAACAAATATTAAAAAAGAGTATTGACAATTATTTAATTCTCTTGCAATAACAAAGAGCTTAACAAACTGTAAAGTGTAAAAGCAAAATTGATATACGAATACATATTATTTCTTTAACAATCATAAACAATACAAAAAATAAAAATAATAATAAGTAAGAACGGCTAAATTCGGCTATGCCGAATCTTATATACCTTTCACCATGGTTGGGAAAATAGTGAAGTTTATATATGGACATATATGGAATGGACAGATTTATATACGGACATCTTTAAGTGGAAACTTACCATTTAGTTTAGTGATAAAACTTGGACTCTGAAAGATTTATGGTTTCCGAAAATAGGTATTTAAAAAAATTTATGTTTTGGTCATAACTACACTCAGAATATTATGCATCTTTGAAGTTTAATAAAAAAGTTTTCCGTTCCATTTAAAAATAAAGGAAGATACATTTATTTTTCAAAGAAACATCTATATCAACTTTTTTATACATTTATTCGAAATAATTTACTATCCTTTACCGATTTTTTTCAGTTTCATTTATTTTTTTCATTTGTTTGAAATTTAATAAAAATTTACCCACAAAACGGAAACTTGTGGTTATTTGTGTCCGTAACAGTTATTACAAATTTAAATTTTGTTGGCTGTCTGTTTCAAAAAAAAAAATATTAAAAAAATTTCAATTTGTTTTTTTATTTAAATTGGTTGTATATATACAAAAATTTTCAATACAAATTAGAAGAAAATCATAAAAACACATACATACACAAACACATTCACACAAAAAGTGTTTACAGCTTCATATGCATACATACATTTTGTATTGTACGAGTATATTAAAAAATACAAAAACGGAAATAATTTCAAATAAATGAAAAAAACATTTATTTTTTAAGGATTGGTGGGTAAAATTTTGACATTTATTTTAACTGATTATATCGTTGTTTCTTACGGATATGTCAGTTGATTAATCAACATTTAAAAATAAATAACAAATGGCATTTAATTTAAATGAAAATTAAGTAGACCGGTTTTTAAATGAAATATCATTTCTTTTTAATGATATTTTCAGTTATTTTAACTTACAAACTTTTTTAAGTGTACTTTCAGCAAATATGTTCTACTAAAGATTTTCGATCTTTGGATATATAAGACGTATCCATAGGTCATATTACATTTTAGTTTTTATAAAAATTTGGATGTTTTTAGCCCATTTGTGGAGTATTTAATTACGGTCTTACCGTTCTTAAGATATAAATTAATCTATTTTGTGCCACGTCCAATTCAAGGATCCCGCCCACATTTGGTCAGATGTTGTGTATTGATAACCAAGATGCTTGCACCTTATTTTGAAACTTTTCCTCTTTCCGTTCTCCAATTATACAGAAAAGCTGACCAACATCGTTAAGACAACTGTGCTGGACGCATTTGTTTTGTTAAAAAAAATAAAATAAAAAAATAACAAAAAGTCTTAAGAAAATAAAAAAAAGTGTTAAAAAAATATATAAATAAAAAAAGTTGAATAGACGGGGCTCGATCGCGCGACTAAAAGAAAAAAGTATTTTTGACAAAGCGCTTAGACCACTGAGCCATAAATAAATAAAGAGTTTTCGTTTAAAACAGATTTATTTGGGTTTTATTTAAATGACAAACATTTGTATGGATTTGTTGTTTGTGGGTAAAAGGTGAGGAGGTGAAAGACAAAAAGTTCAACAAATAAAATAAAAACAACAACAATCACGATCATAATGCCACTCAGTGTTGTCATATTTTTTTCAAAAATCTTTTTAGTTCTAAAAAAAGCTTTTTTCGACCAAAAAAATATTTTTTTACAAATCGTTAAAAGAAATCACTAGAACTGCATGTGTTTTATTTCTACAAATATGTTTGATTTAGCTGGCAAACTTGCATTTGGGATTTTATTTCGCTTTTTTATTACAAAATATTTTTAATTTATTTAGCTTAATTTTAAAAATTGGAAGGAAAATAGTTTATAAATTTTTTTTTTATAAATTATTATCAGTTATGACCTAAAATAGTTGCACTCAAAGTAGGGAATCCATTTTTTAACGAAAACCGAATTCCGGAATTTTCGGATTTACGTAAGATGAAATTCGGAATAATTCCGGAATTGAAAACTAAAACGTCAAGAGCAAAAAAAATGTTATCCAGCATAAATTTATTTCAAAGTAAACAAAAAAAATTTTAATTTTTGTATTAATATTAATAAAAAAACATAAACAAAACAAATTCAATGTTTAAAAAAAGATCATATAAAAATAAATATTACTATATAAATAAAAATTTATGTTTGCTTTTTGAAGAAGCTTCTCAGCATACACAAATTGTCCAATGTAGTATCATTAAGTCTTGACCTAATTTTTGTTGAAAATGCTCCAGCGGCGGAAAAGGCTCTCTCTGCTTCAACACTTGTTGGGGGAATACAAAACAAGTTTTTGTAAATTATTTCCAAAAATGGTCCACGAGATCCGCCTTCGTCCCAAAATTTTAATTAATTTCGAATCGCAGATTGAATTGATGTTTTTTTAAAATTCTTGTTGTCGGCTGTAAAAGTGACTGCTGGATTTTTTGCTGCAACAATTTCTGTAAGGAGGGCTGCGTTTCCTTTAAAAAAATTCGTTGATTTCAAATACTAAATCAGAATAAGACTCGGAATCCGTTGAATCAACTTAAGCAGTAATTTCATCATTAAGTCGCCGGGCCAGTAATAGAATAATTTTATTTATTTCTGTTTTCGAGTGACCGGAAATGCTCTTGTGAATTTTTGTTTTGCCACCATTATGCAAATATTGTAGCACATCAGATAAAATAGTTCTTCTCCGATTGAACTGGAGTTCTATCTCTTTTTTCAATTCAAGGGCAAATTCGTCATTCTTACTAAAATTTTGTAACATAAACGTAAATGTTGCATAAGCAGAAATTAAATTAGCATCTACTAGCGTCTACGGCTAATTTTACTGGCATCAAATTTTTAGATATTCGTGATACCGAATCCCATTCTGATTCATATAAAATTATGTCCGTTTTAATGTCAATTAGTGCTTTTTTAATGAAGTTTTCAAAATATTAAAACGCTCTAACATGGAGAACATGCTATTCCATCTATTTTTCGAATCTAAAACAAGCTGTAATTCTTTTTTGTGATCTTGCTTCACGTATTTTTGAAGCACTTTATTTTTCAAAGGAGAACGACGAAAAGTTTTAACAATTTTCCGAACTTTTGTGATTAATGCTCGTAGTTGAAAGTTTTCAGTTGTTTCCATAACATCAGATTCAATTCCCATATCTACCCGCATTCCCTTGTCATCATCCTCATCATCAGTAAGATTTTCTTCATCTAACTCAAAGTTCGGTTCATTTTCATTATTGTCCTGCTCTACTTCGTTTTCTGTTACATTATCTACTAAATCCAACGTTTGCTTTTTATAGAGTACATTACCAATTGCAATTTGAATTGCATGAGCAAAACAAAATTTGTTCGCAGAGTAACAATCTACCAACTTTTTGCATCATGTAGGCACCATCTGTAACAATGCACAAAATATCATTTCCAATATTTAATTGGCATGGTTCAAGCTTTTTTTCCAGCAATTTTATACAATCTTCAGGCGCAAATCGGCCTTAATACGAGCCAATCCCAAATTCCAGACCCGATCTCCTGATCCATGCACGTTAACATTCATAAAACGTCTGTTTCGAGAAGAAGTCCATTCGTCAAGTGTCAGACTGAAACGTACGTTTCTGTTTTTTTCAGAAATAATTTCCGAAATTATCGACTGCTGAATTTTTTTGCTGTAATCCATCACGACTTTTTGTATACTGGTAGGTGATTTCGGAATATCACAAAATCACTGCGTTCGTAAACATTTTCTTAAATCGTCTGAACTACAAAATATGCGAAACGGTAATCCGTCTGAAGCTACCATTCGAGATATTACTGCAGCAAAACTTTCGTCTACTTTTGAAATAAAAAAATCTATAATCGTTTTGATTTTTGTAGCTAAATCGCCGGTATTCGCACCAGCAGCATCCGTATCATCAATTTTTCGTTTATTTAAAATCTTGTTATGTTTAGTCCGCAAATGGGTGTGCATGGGTGTCGTACACCCACCCAATCTCTTTAAAACCTGCTTACATTGTGTACATTTCGCCACTTGAGTTTTTGTCCCTCGTAAAAAATAATTCCACACCGAATTTGAAGTACTCTCTTTGGAGACATCTATAAAAATTCCGTCTTGCTTATCCGCCGTCCTTGGGATTAAAAATATGTATACAAGAAATATATGAAATTTTGAAACTAATAAAACCTACCTATATCAAATTTTACCGTGAAGAATTGAACTTGAATGGTTAATTAAATATTTATATTATTAAAATAAAATGTAATGATGTACTGATTACTAAATTTAATATTAAATATTAGACAGGAGGACGTTATTAAAATGATAATGATTTACTGTTTATTTATACTAAATTTACTATTACACTTAAATATAACATATAACATAACACAACACAGGAAAAAACATTTCTATTATGATATGATTTCACAAAAAATTTAAATGTCAAAACGAATAACATTATTTTTATTTCTCATGGCAAACTGTTTGTATTTTTTTTTTTTTAAATAAATCGTTAAGCATTAAAACATAGACAACAGCGGGCTACCGACAACAATCTGTCAAAAATAGAATACACAAGTTTATATGAAAATAATTATTTTAACGCCAACACAACTACACGGATACACGACCACATTTGCTGCTGTCGCCAACTTAGGCTAATTTCTATTTTTTCAGCAGCAATGAGTAGTTTTGGTGATGCCAATATAAAATGAAATGTTAAATAAATAACAGCTTACAAATATTTTATTTTATTCAACAGAAGAGAACTTTAAAAAATGAATATGTTGTATGAATTAATTTTTATATTAATAATAAAGAGGTTTTAAAGACATGAGTTATTTTTTTTTAATTTTAAGTGATATAAGTATATCTTAAACAAGCGATTTTTTGTTTTTGAATGTGAAAAACTTGAAAGTGACACCACTGAAATATATATTTCTACAACAATATCAGCTGTTTATTTTGTTGTTGTCGTTTTCAATGTAATTATGCAGCTGACTACACGGCGGCAATTGCAGCCAAATGCATTTGTAGTCGTGTAGTAGTGTTGCTTGCTGTTGTCTATGTGTTTAATGCTTTACAATACAAAGAAAAAACATTTCTATTATGATATGATTTCACAAAAAATTTAAATTTCAAAACGAATAACATTATTTTTATTTCTCATGGCAAACTGTTTGTATTTTTATACCCTTCACCACAGGTGGAAGGGTATATATAAGTTTGTCATTCCGTTTGTAATTTCTACAATATTGATCTTAGACCCTATAAAGTATATATATTCTGGGTCCTTATGAAGAGCGAAGTTGATTTAACGATGTCCGTCTGTCCGTCTGTCCGTCTGTGTGTTGAAATGGGTTTTCCGAAGAACCCAGACGTGATGAGGACTTGATTCTTTTTTATTTCTGTTACATGTGATCCATTTCTGTTTGCTATTAAAAATCAGACAGATCGGTTAATAAATGGCTGAGATATTAGCAAAAAACCAGGACTACCTCTAATTTTTCCAGTAAAATCCCTTTGTTTAATATGTATGTAGAATTTTACGCATAACAACATGTGTCAAAATTCTTTTCTTTTATTTATCTCCACCTTTTATACACAAACAACACACATACAAAGATTTGTCATTTAAATAAAAACCAAACAAATCTCTAATTAACGAAGACTTTTATATATGTACATCTATTGACGATGATTTTGTGTGAGCTACAATAGCTCAGTTGTCTAGACGCCATGTCACAACTACTTTTTTTCTCTAAGCCCGTGGAGTTCGAGGTTCAAATCTCGCTCAGGTCAATTCACTTTTTTTTTTTGTAAATTTTTTTTGTACATTTTTTTTTATTATTTTCTTAATATTTTTTTTTTTTTGCTTATTTTTGGTTTTTATACCCTTCACCACAGGTGGAAGGGTATATATAAGTTTGTCATTCCGTTTGTAATTTCTACAATATTGATCTTAGACCCTATAAAGTATATATATTCTGGGTCCTTATGAAGAGCGAAGTTGATTTAACGATGTCCGTCTGTCCGTCTGTCCGTCTGTGTGTTGAAATGGGTTTTCCGAAGAACCCAGACGTGATGAGGACTTGATTCTTTTTTATTTCTGTTACATGTGATCCATTTCTGTTTGCTATTAAAAATCAGACAGATCGGTTAATAAATGGCTGAGATATTAGCAAAAAACCAGGACTACCTCTAATTTTTCCAGTAAAATCCCTTTGTTTAATATGTATGTAGAATTTTACGCATAACAACATGTGTTAAAATTCTTTTCTTTTATTTATCTCCACCTTTTATACACAAACAACACACATACAAAGATTTGTCATTTAAATAAAAACCAAACAAATCTCTAATTAACGAAGACTTTTATATATGTACATCTATTGACGATGATTTTGTGTGAGCTTCAATAGCTCAGTTGTCTAGACGCCATGTCACAACTACTTTTTTTCTCTAAGCCCGTGGAGTTCGAGGTTCAAATCTCGCTCAGAGGTCAATTCACTTTTTTTTTTTGTAAATTTTTTTTGTACATTTTTTTTTATTATTTTCTTAATATTTTTTTTTTTGCTTATTTTTGGTTTTTTTTTTTAACATTTAATAACTAATTTATATAAAATTTTATTATACCCTTCACCACAGGTGGAAGGGTATATATAAGTTTGTCATTCCGTTTGTAATTTCTACAATATTGATCTTAGACCCTATAAAGTATATATATTCTGGGTCCTTATGAAGAGCGAAGTTGATTTAACGATGTCCGTCTGTCCGTCTGTGTGTTGAAATGGGTTTTCCGAAGAACCCAGACGTGATGAGGACTTGATTCTTTTTTATTTCTGTTACATGTGATCCATTTCTGTTTGCTATTAAAAATCAGACAGATCGGTTAATAAATGGCTGAGATATTAGCAAAAAACCAGGACTACCTCTAATTTTTCCAGTAAAATCCCTTTGTTTAATATGTATGTAGAATTTTACGCATAACAACATGTGTTAAAATTCTTTTCTTTTATCTCCACCTTTTATACACAAACAACACACATACAAAGATTTGTCATTTAAATAAAAACCAAACAAATCTCTAATTAACGAAGACTTTTATATATGTACATCTATTGACGATGATTTTGTGTGAGCTTCAATAGCTCAGTTGTCTAGACGCCATGTCACAAATACTTTTTTTCTCTAACCGTGGAGTTCGAGGTTCAAATCTCGCTCAGGTCAATTCACTTTTTTTTTGTACATTTTTTTTATTATTTTTATTTTCTTAATATTTTTTTTTTTGCTTATTTTTGGTTTTTTTTTTAACATTTAATAACTAATTTATATAAAATTTTATATTAATAATTAAAATTCTTTTCTTTTATCTCCACCTTTTATACACAAACAACACACATACAAAGATTTGTCATTTAAATAAAAACTAAACAAATCCCTAATGAACGAAGACTTTTATATATGTACATCTATTGACGATGATTTTGTGTGAGCTTCAATAGCTCAGTTGTCTAGACGCCATGTCACAAATACTTTTTTTCTCTAAGGCCGCGGGTTCGAATCTCGGTCAGGTCAATTCACTTTTTTTTTGTACATTTTTTTTTTATTTTCTTAAGATTTTTTTTTGTTTTTTTTTCACATTTAATAATTAATTTAAATAAAATTTTATATTAATAATTAAATAATCCATAAATAGGCTAAAAACATCAAAATTTTTATAAAAACCCTCTGATACAAACAAAATACAAACGGTTTTATTTCTTTTTTTTGCTCCGATTTAAAAGAATTTATAAAAAGATTTTTAAACCATTTTATTTCTCACATATTAAGAACATTTTATACATAATTTACCTTTGAGTGCAACTATTTTAGGTCATAACTTATAATAATTTATAAAAAAAAATATAAACTATTTTCCTTCAAATTTTTAAAATTAAGCTAAAGAAATTACAAATATTTCTAATAAAAAAGCGAAATAAAATCCCAAATGTAAATTTGCCAGCTAAATCAAACTATTTTGTAGAAATAAAACACATGCAGTTGTAGTGATTTCTTTTAACGATTTGTTGAAATTCTTTTCTTTCACCTCTTCACCTTTTATACACAAACAACAAACACTATTCTAGAGCTGTATTATGACCTATGGATACGTCTTATATAGCAAAAGATCAAAAATCTTTAGTATAACATATTTGCTGAAAAACTCAGACAGATCGGTTAATAAATGGCTGAGATATTAGCAAAAAACCAGGACTACCTCTAATTTTTCCAGTAAAATCCCTTTGTTTAATATGTATGTAGAATTTTACGCATAACAACATGTGTTAAAATTCTTTTCTTTTATTTATCTCCACCTTTTATACACAAACAACACACATACAAAGATTTGTCATTTAAATAAAAACCAAACAAATCTCTAATTAACGAAGACTTTTATATATGTACATCTATTGACGATGATTTTGTGTGAGCTTCAATAGCTCAGTTGTCTAGACGCCATGTCACAACTACTTTTTTTCTCTAAGCCCGTGGAGTTCGAGGTTCAAATCTCGCTCAGGTCAATTCACTTTTTTTTTTTGTAAATTTTTTTTGTACATTTTTTTTTATTATTTTCTTAATATTTTTTTTTTTGCTTATTTTTGGTTTTTTTTTTTAACATTTAATAACTAATTTATATAAAATTTTATTATACCCTTCACCACAGGTGGAAGGGTATATATAAGTTTGTCATTCCGTTTGTAATTTCTACAATATTGATCTTAGACCCTATAAAGTATATATATTCTGGGTCCTTATGAAGAGCGAAGTTGATTTAACGATGTCCGTCTGTCCGTCTGTCCGTCTGTGTGTTGAAATGGGTTTTCCGAAGAACCCAGACGTGATGAGGACTTGATTCTTTTTTATTTCTGTTACATGTGATCCATTTCTGTTTGCTATTAAAAATCAGACAGATCGGTTAATAAATGGCTGAGATATTAGCAAAAAACCAGGACTACCTCTAATTTTTCCAGTAAAATCCCTTTGTTTAATATGTATGTAGAATTTTACGCATAACAACATGTGTTAAAATTCTTTTCTTTTATCTCCACCTTTTATACACAAACAACACACATACAAAGATTTGTCATTTAAATAAAAACCAAACAAATCTCTAATTAACGAAGACTTTTATATATGTACATCTATTGACGATGATTTTGTGT
The DNA here is from genome assembly GCA_949748255.1 of Eustalomyia histrio. Taxonomy (NCBI): domain Eukaryota; kingdom Metazoa; phylum Arthropoda; class Insecta; order Diptera; family Anthomyiidae; genus Eustalomyia; species Eustalomyia histrio. Next base: position 94,870,865 of record OX456523.1, on the reverse strand, counting down.
GAGCTTCAATAGCTCAGTTGTCTAGACGCCATGTCACAAATACTTTTTTTCTCTAACCGTGGAGTTCGAGGTTCAAATCTCGCTCAGGTCAATTCACTTTTTTTTTGTACATTTTTTTTATTATTTTTATTTTCTTAATATTTTTTTTTTTTGCTTATTTTTGGTTTTTTTTTTAACATTTAATAACTAATTTATATAAAATTTTATATTAATAATTAAAATTCTTTTCTTTTATCTCCACCTTTTATACACAAACAACACACATACAAAGATTTGTCATTTAAATAAAAACTAAACAAATCCCTAATGAACGAAGACTTTTATATATGTACATCTATTGACGATGATTTTGTGTGAGCTTCAATAGCTCAGTTGTCTAGACGCCATGTCACAAATACTTTTTTTCTCTAAGGCCGCGGGTTCGAATCTCGGTCAGGTCAATTCACTTTTTTTTTGTACATTTTTTTTTTATTTTCTTAAGATTTTTTTTTGTTTTTTTTTCACATTTAATAATTAATTTAAATAAAATTTTATATTAATAATTAAATAATCCATAAATAGGCTAAAAACATCAAAATTTTTATAAAAACCCTCTGATACAAACAAAATACAAACGGTTTTATTTCTTTTTTTTGCTCCGATTTAAAAGAATTTATAAAAAGATTTTTAAACCATTTTATTTCTCACATATTAAGAACATTTTATACATAATTTACCTTTGAGTGCAACTATTTTAGGTCATAACTTATAATAATTTATAAAAAAAATTATAAACTATTTTCCTTCAAATTTTTAAAATTAAGCTAAAGAAATGACAAATATTTCTAATAAAAAAGCGAAATAAAATCCCAAATGTAAATTTGCCAGCTAAATCAAACTATTTTGTAGAAATAAAACACATGCAGTTGTAGTGATTTCTTTTAACGATTTGTTGAAATTCTTTTCTTTCACCTCTTCACCTTTTATACACAAACAACAAACACTATTCTAGAGCTGTATTATGACCTATGGATACGTCTTATATAGCAAAAGATCAAAAATCTTTAGTATAACATATTTGCTGAAAAACTCAGACAGATCGGTTAATAAATGGCTGAGATATTAGCAAAAAACCAGGACTACCTCTAATTTTTCCAGTAAAATCCCTTTGTTTAATATGTATGTAGAATTTTACGCATAACAACATGTGTTAAAATTCTTTTCTTTTATTTATCTCCACCTTTTATACACAAACAACACACATACAAAGATTTGTCATTTAAATAAAAACCAAACAAATCTCTAATTAACGAAGACTTTTATATATGTACATCTATTGACGATGATTTTGTGTGAGCTTCAATAGCTCAGTTGTCTAGACGCCATGTCACAACTACTTTTTTTCTCTAACCGTGGAGTTCGAGGTTCAAATCTCGCTCAGGTCAATTCACTTTTTTTTTGTACATTTTTTTTATTATTTTTATTTTCTTAATATTTTTTTTTTTGCTTATTTTTGGTTTTTTTTTTAACATTTAATAACTAATTTATATAAAATTTTATATTAATAATTAAAATTCTTTTCTTTTATCTCCACCTTTTATACACAAACAACACACATACAAAGATTTGTCATTTAAATAAAAACTAAACAAATCCCTAATGAACGAAGACTTTTATATATGTACATCTATTGACGATGATTTTGTGTGAGCTTCAATAGCTCAGTTGTCTAGACGCCATGTCACAAATACTTTTTTTCTCTAAAGCCGCGGGTTCGAATCTCGGTCAGGTCAATTCACTTTTTTTTTGTACATTTTTTTTTTATTTTCTTAAGATTTTTTTTTGTTTTTTTTTCACATTTAATAATTAATTTAAATAAAATTTTATATTAATAATTAAATAATCCATAAATAGGCTAAAAACATCAAAATTTTTATAAAAACCCTCTGATACAAACAAAATACAAACGGTTTTATTTCTTTTTTTTGCTCCGATTTAAAAGAATTTATAAAAAGATTTTTAAACCATTTTATTTCTCACATATTAAGAACATTTTATACATAATTTACCTTTGAGTGCAACTATTTTAGGTCATAACTTATAATAATTTATAAAAAAAATTATAAACTATTTTCCTTCAAATTTTTAAAATTAAGCTAAAGAAATTACAAATATTTCTAATAAAAAAGCGAAATAAAATCCCAAATGTAAATTTGCCAGCTAAATCAAACTATTTTGTAGAAATAAAACACATGCAGTTGTAGTGATTTCTTTTAACGATTTGTTGAAATTCTTTTCTTTCACCTCTTCACCTTTTATACACAAACAACAAACACTATTCTAGAGCTGTATTATGACCTATGGATACGTCTTATATAGCAAAAGATCAAAAATCTTTAGTATAACATATTTGCTGAAAAACTCGGAAATATCGGTTCAGATACAAAAAAGTTATGCCCAAAACATACATTTTTTTAAAGTACCTATATTCCCGAGTCCAAGTTTTATCTCCAAACTAAATGGTTAATTTCCTCTTAAAGGCGTCCGTATATAAATCTGTCCATTTCATATATGTCCATATATAAACTTCAGTTTTTTCCCAACCATGGTGAAGGGTATATAAGATTCGGCATAGCCGAATTTAGCCGCTCTTACTTGTTTTTAAAATAAATCGTTACAATACAAAGTAATATAGTTTTTTTGTATATTTTTTTGTCAGTCGCTGGAATTCCGTGTAATTTGTTAAAAAGCAAAAAAAAATATTTAAATCCGAATAATCCGGAATTCGTTTCATTTCAATTCCGGAATTTCGGAATTCCGAAATTTCGAAATCCGGATTTGGATTCCCTAACTCAAAGGGAAATTATGTATAAAATTTTCTTAATATATGAGAAAATGGTTTAAAAATCTGTTTATAAATTCTTTTAAATCGGAGCAAAAATAGAAATATCAGAGGGTTTTTATACAAATTTTGATGTTTTTAGCCTATTTGTGGATTATTTAATTATTAATATAAAATTTTATTTAAATTAATTATTTAATGTTAAAAAAAAAAAAACAAAAAAAGTCTTAAGCAAATAAAAAAAATGTACAGAAAAAAAGTTGAATTGTGTCTTGAGTAGGATTCGAACTCGCGTTCTTAGAGAAAAAAAGTATTTGTGACATAGCGTTTAGACAACTCAGCTATGAAGGCTATATGGAATCATCGTTTTTAGAGTTAAATGAACAGTTTTCGTTCAATAGGGATTTGTTTGGTTTTTATTTAAATGAGAAATCTTTGTATGTGTTTGTTGTTTGTGTATAAAAGGAAAAAATTAGAGGTAGTCCTGGTTTTTTGCTAATATCTCAGCTATTTATCAACCGATCTGGCGGATTTTTAATAGCAAGCAGAAATGGATCACATTTAACAGAAATATATAACAATCAAGTCCTCATCATGTCTGGGGTCTTTGGAAAACCCATTTCAACACACAGACGGACAGGCGGACATGGTTAAATCAACTTCGCTCTTCATAAGGACCCAGAATATATATACTTTATAATAATAATGTCAATGCGTAGAAATAAGAGAATAGAAACTGAACATAACTCGTTGTCTACTGATACGGTTATGTCGACACGTAAAGCTAAGAGAACAGCAGATGAAGCTGAGCATAGCTCATCTGATAATACTCCCGCAGTGACAGATCTTTTTTATACCCTTCACCATAGGTGGAAGGGTATATATAAGTTTGTCATTCCGTTTGTAATTTCTACAATATTGATCTTAGACCCTATAAAGTATATATATTCTGGGTCCTTATGAAGAGCGAAGTTGATTTAACGATGTCCGTCTGTCCGTCTGTGTGTTGAAATGGGTTTTCCGAAGAACCCAGACATGATGAGGACTTGATTCTTTTTTATTTCTGTTACATGTGATCCATTTCTGTTTGCTATTAAAAATCAGACAGATCGGTTAAGAAATGGCTGAGATATTAGCAAAAAACCAGGACTACCTCTAATTTTTCCAGTAAAATCCCTTTGTTTAATATGTATGTAGAATTTTGAGCATAACAACACATCCATGTGTTAAAATTCTTTTATTTCATCTCCACCTTTTATACACAAACAACACACATACAAAGATTTGTCATTTAAATAAAAACCAAACAAATCTCTAATTAACGAAGACTTTTATATATGTACCTCTATTGACGATGATTTTGTGTGAGCTTCAATAGCTCAGTTGTCTAGACGCTGTGTCACAAATACTTTTTTTTTCTCTAAGGCCGTGGGGTTCGAGGTTCAAATCTCGGTGAGGTCAATTCACTTTTTTTTTGTACATTTTTTTTTTATTATTTTCTTAAGACTTTTTTTTTTGCTTATTTTTGTTTTTTTTTTTTAACATTTAATAATTAATTTATATAAAATTTTATATTAATAATTAAAATTCTTTTCTTTCATCTCCACCTTTTATACACAAACAACACACATATAAAGATTTGTCATTTAAATAAAAACTAAGCAAATCTCTAATTAACGAAGACTTTTATATATGTACCTCTATTGACGATGATTTTGTGTGAGCTTCAATAGCTCAGTTGTCTAGACGCTGTGTCACAAATACTTTTTTTTTTCTCAAAGGCCGTGGGGTTCGAGGTTCAAATCTCGGTGAGGTCAATTCACTTTTTTTTTTATTATTTTCTTAAGACTTTTTTTTGCTTATTTTTGTTTTTTTTTTAACATTTAATAATTAATTTATATAAAATTGTATATTAATAATTAAAATTCTTTTCTTTCATCTCCACCTTTTATACACAAACAACACACATATAAAGATTTGTCATTTAAATAAAAACTAAACAAATCTCTAATGAACGAAGACTTTTATATATGTACCTCTATTGACGATGATTTTGTGTGAGCTTCAATAGCTCAGTTGTCTAGACGCTGTGTCACAAATACTTTTTTTTTCTCTAAGGCCGGGGGGTTCGAGGTTCAAATCTCGGTCAGGTCAATTCACTTTTTTTTTGTACATTTTTTTTTATTATTTTCTTAACTTTTTTTTTTTTTGCTTATTTTTGGTTTTTTTTAACATTTAATAATTAATTTATATAAAATTTTATATTAATAATTAAATAATCCATAAATAGGCTAAAATCATCAACATTTTTATAAAAACCCTCTGATACAAACAAAATACAAACGTTTTTATACCTTTCACCACAGGTGGAAGGGTCGCGGATTCGTTAAGATTTTTTTTTTTTTTTGTTTATTTTTTGTTTTTTTTTTACATTTAATAATTAATTTAAATAAAATTTTATATTAATAATTAAATAATCCATAAATAGGCTAAAAACATCAAAATTTGTATAAAAACCCTCTGATACAAACAAAATACAAACGGTTTTATTTCTATTTTTTGCTCCGATTTAAAAGAATTTATAAAAAGATTTTTAAACCATTTTATTTCTCACATATTAAGAAAATTTTATACATAATTTACCTTTGAGTGCAACTATTTTAGGTCATAACTTATAATAATTTATAAAAAAAATTATAAACTATTTTCCTTCACATTTTTAAAATTAAGCTAAAGAAATTACAAATATTTCTAATAAAAAAGCGAAATAAAATCCTAAATGCAAATTTGCCAGCTAAATCAAACTATGTTGTAGAAATAAAACACATGCAGTTCTAGTGATTTCTTTTAATGATTTGTTGAAATTCTTTTCTTTCACCTCTTAACCTTTTATACACAAACAACAAACACTATTCTAGAGCTGTATTATGTCCTATGGATACGTCTTATATAGCAAAAGATCGAAAATCTTTAGTGTAACATATTTGCTGAAAAAAACTTGGAAATATCGGTTCAGATACAAAAAAGTTATGCCCAAAACATACATTTTTTTAAAATACATATTTTCTGGAACCATAAATCTTCCCGAGTCCAAGTTTTATCTCCAAACTAAATGGTTAATTTCCTCTTAAAGGCGTCCGTATATAAATCTGTCCATTTCATATATGTCCATATATAAACTTCAGTTTTTTCCCAACCATGGTGAAGGGTATATAAGATTCGGCATAGCCGAATTTAGCCGCTCTTACTTGTTTTAAATCCAAATGACCTTTGCTAACGCAGTCGTTTGTGAAATTGGTTAAATGCTAAATTTAAAAAACATGAATATATAAGAGAGCAAACTGAACTAATAAAAACTATGATTGCAGAAAGTAAGAGTTGTTTTATAACTTAAATTGAGCAAAAATTTAATACTTTAAAAGTTCAAATAATAAACGATGTAAAAAGAGAAGTAAAAGTATTAAATGATCGTGTAATTAAACTTGAAAAAGCTAATACGGAAACTGACAAACTAAAATCTGATGTTGAAAATTTAAAAATAAAATGTTTAAATCAAGAAAATTCTGCGGTTGCATCAGATGTACGTTTTACTGGTATACCTTTTTATACTAATGAAAACTTTAATGAAATTTTTGAAAATATATGCAACACTTTTAACATTACTCTGCCATCGTTTAAATCAATTTTCCGGGTAAAACACTATAAAAACTATCGTAATGTCGATGATCCAGCCATACACGCAAAGAAAAAACATGGTTGGATCAATCATATTCGAAGAGCATCATATATTTTTGGGTTTATGGTTGTGCCAACCATAACAGTACTCTATTACGGTTATCATATTATGATAATAAAAAACCATATTTCTAACATTATGTGGTCCCTACAGTTATATTATGATTAAAAAATTACCATATTATGGTCCTTAATAAACATGTTATAATGAATATGATCGCACGTAATCATAGTATGCTCATAATGTTATATTATAGTCCCTCATAACTATATTATGATTCCTGGATTATCATTATATGATCCATAATCTAAGAAAATTTCTTAAAGGAAAAGTTCTTAGAAACTATGAAAAAGCTCTTTAAATTTAAGAATATTTCTTTTAGAAATGGTTTTTTCTAAAAAAATTAATATTAAGGACTTTTTGAAGAAAAATTGTTAAGTAAATATCATAAACTTTAAGAAATTTCCTTTCTTTGATTGTATAATTATTTATTGATTGTTGCCAGCATTTTATCGTTGCATAATTATTATATTTTTTTATAGTCAGAATTTGTGTTACCTCAGTATGGTTGCAGCCAATCATGATATAAAATAGATGGTGTTAATCATAAAATAGTAAAATATTTACAAAATAATGATGGTAGCGACCATGTTGATGGTTAGAAAACCAATAACTTGGTTGTGACAACCATACCCGATTGCATCAAGCACAATATAGTAGCAGTGATCATATTGCAACCATGTTTTTTCTCTGCGTGTAGTAATCAAATTTAACACATCTTATGAAAGAAACTATTTTCTAAGAATTGTTGCAGCCCATCGTCGCAAATAAAAATCGCCATTACGATTATCTACTGCTGGTTTTCAAAGTGACACTCCTTTTTACATAAATGAAAATCTTACCCCACACAATTATGGCATTTTTAAAACAGCACTTAGCCTAAAGAAGGATAAGCTTTTGAAAACAGTGTATTCCCTACGAGGTATTGTCTACGTTAAACAAAATGAAAATGATGAACCCATCAATATAATTTTTCCGGATCAACTGAAGCAGTTTTTTCATTCTTTTCAATAAGTTTTATATTGTTTTTTTTATATTATAATTATTTGTCTTTTTTCTCTACATTTAATATTTTTCTATTGCTTTTACATTCTTTAATAATTATATGACCTTAATATTTCACCCGATCTTAATTTTTAATGTTGTTTTTTAATTGTGATTATTTTTTTAATTTTCTGTTAGCAATCTTTTATTTAGTTGTCTTTTATATAATTTTTGTTTCTATTAGCATTGCACACTTTAATATACGTTTCCATGACTCTTAATATTGGTGAACGTGGAAGGTCCAAAGATTTAACAATGAATATGGTTAGAGTCTTGGCTAAGCATAAAAAGGTTTTAAAATCGTACACATAAATGCCCAAAGTTTAAATAACTAAGTGGATGAATTTAAATTACTTTTTGAGAACATCCGATGTTGACGTTATTTGCGTTTCAGAAACATGGCTAGTAGCATCAACCCCCGATAGTCTTATATGTCCTTATGGCTACAAAGTTTTTAGATGTGATAGAGGAAGTCATGGTGGTGGTGTTGCCATATTTGTAAATAAAAGTACTTCTTGCTAAATATACTGCAAGTCATCAAAAAGTTCAATTGAGCAAGTAATTGAGTTAATTTTTATTGAAGTCTTATCTTTTGGCAAAAGGATATTGGTGGGTTACGTTTATAGACCAAATCAGAGGAATTTAACCGCTTTGTATTCTACACTTGAAAATATCGCCTCACCGTATGATGATATAGTCTTTGAGACTTCCTGATAATATGTTATCGTTTGGTATTTTTCCAGTTAACATTATGAACCCAACACACTATACATCCACAACAAGCACGCTGATTGACCTCTTACTTGTGTCTAACACTGCGAATTTAATTTTATATGATCAAATATCCGCTCCATGTTTTTCCAAACATGACTTGATTTTTCTAACTTATAACCTTCGAGTTCAGCAAGTTAAACAGTATTTTAGTTATCTTGAATTTAAACACTTAGATCTTAATAACTTATATGAATATGCATCACATATTGCTTGGAGTGACATTTATTTTATGTCATCCGTTGATGAGCAATCTTCATTTTTGGAGCACAATATTCAACATATTTTTGATTTAACTGTACCACTGAAACATTAGAGAACAATACATAAACAAGAACCTTGGTTTTCAAACGCTGTTAAGAATGCAATTCTCCAAAGGGATGTGGCTTACGCCAGGGGAAAGCGATTTAGAACCACTCAGCTTAAAATACAATATTCAATTGCCAGAAAAAATGTTAATAAACATATCAAATATGCAAAAACCGAATATTATTCCAAACGGTTTAGTACAGCAATCAATTCTCAGCAAACTTGGAATACTATTCGGAAAATAGCAATTGGCATTGTGAATAACAATATTGACTGCCAAGTAGATGCTAATATGCTTAACAGAGCGCTTACTAACACCCCTGTAATCCAAGCAAATCCCACTTTTTTAAACTTTTCCTTAGATACGTTAAATACAGATAACGCGACAATATGACGTTATTTCAACGTGCTTTTTAATAAAATCAAACGCAGTGGGAAGTGATAACTTACACCCAAAGTTTATAAGATTGCTTTTTCCCTTGATTTTGCCGTATATAACTCATCTATTTAATACTATTATAATGTCATCTATGTACCCGTTAAACTGGAAACATCCAAAAATTGTGCCATTGCCTAAGTCGAATGGAGAATACAGACCTATAGCCATCTTGTGTTTCTTTCCTGTCCAAAGTCTTAGAAAAGCTTATGTACAAACAAATGATTGCATATGTCAATACTTATAATTTGCTTTCCAATATATTGTCTGGTTTTCGTCAGAATCATAGCTGCGTTACAGCTCTTGTGGATGTTAGTGAAAATATACGGCAAGGATTAGAAAATGGAAATATTAACTTTTTAGTGCTTCTAGACCATTCTAAGGCTTTCGATACGGTAGACCATTATATACTCATTAAAAAACTTAAACACTTTTAGATTTACGAATACATCAACTGAACTTATTTCATCATATATTTCAAACCGGACACAATCGGTATTTGTAAACGATGTATGGTCAAATAGCTTATCCTTTATTAGGGGTGTGCCTCAAGGTCCATTTTTAGGTCCACTTTTATTTTCCTTATATGCAAATGATTTGCCAAGGCAACTCACTAAATGCAAAATCCATTTATACGCAGATGACGTGCAACTTACTTTAAGTAGCTCAATTCAAAATGTAGCTTCGGGCATATCCTATCTAAATGACGATCTAAACAGAATCTACCTGTGGGCTAGCGCAAGCGGACTCTGTTTGAATCCACGAAAATCTAAATGCATTATAATATCTAAGAAAAGCTTAATTCCTTCCATTTCCGATGACATTCTTTTAAATGGCGAGAAGATTGATATTGTTAACTATAAACTCACTAGTAGGTCAAAGTTATGTAAAGCTACGAGCTGTCTGGTCCTCACAATATTTCACCCCTTTAAGAATAAGGATACTACTTGCCAAGATATACTTGATTCCTTCCCTGACGTATGGGTGTGAATTATTTGGAAGTTGTGACTCAATAAGTAAAGGAAATCTAAATGTCTTCTTTAACAATATTATAAGGTATGTGTATGGATTGAGAAGGTTTGATCATGTTTCCTCTGTTTCCAATAATCTTTACGGAGTCTCACTAGAAAGTCTGTTAAAAATTCGCACTCTTATCTTTTTGCATAAAATAATAAACAGTCAAACTCCCAAGTATATATTTGACAAAATACGTTTTTCCAGTCTCCACGAAACCGAAACATTATGATACCTACCAATCAATGCCTAGTGTCTAAATTTCAGTTTTATATTCAAGCCGCTCGTCTTTGGAATAATCTTCCACTAAATCAACAACTAAACAGAAATGCTAATAGTTTCAAAATATTTTTATTTAACTTTTTTAAATAATTAAATTTTTCTTTTTTTAATATATATATTTTTTTAATTTTTTCTTTTTATCAATATTGTTATATATGTATTAAATGTGTTATGTTAATAATTAATAACACTATAATTTTTTTTGTAACTTCTTTTTTAACTTTTGTAACTTAATACGTTCCTGTATTATAAATATAAGACTCTGTCTTGTTGTACAGGAAATGGAATCAATTAAATAAATAAATAACTATTATCTACACTGGAGATGGAGCCTGCATACTAAATTTCAACTTCCTAGGTCCAACGGTTTGCAGGCTGTTAAGAGGAAAACTTAATCGATGAGCTAGCACATACTCCAAGAATAGCATATTTAAAATTTCAGGTTTTAGCTACAGGGGTTTGGGCAGGCCATGAAAGGGGTTTTTACCCGTTTTGCTCTTCCCCGTTTTAACGAATGTCTACGCCGCAGGGGAACCTACATACCAAATTTAGCGTCCGACCTCCTGTGGTTTGGGCTGGGAGATTTTAAATGAAGTAAATAAATATTTACATATTTACACATTTACACAATTTCTTATTTACACATTTGTTTATTTACATTGCCATCAAACCATTGATCCATTAATCTATCAATCCATCAAACAATCAAATGTTCACTTTTGCACATTTGCATTCTGGCAAATTTGCATATGTTCACATTTAAACTTTTGCATTTTGAAAATTTCTATGTAATGTAAATATTCACATTTGCACATATGCACATTTGTAAATTTGAACATTTGCACTTGAAAATTTGCACATGTGCACATTTGCACATTTACATTGGAGGAGGAATCTATGTACCAAATTTTAACTTCACACCTCAAGCGGTTTTGGCAGGCCGCCTAGGGGGAAAATTTTCGCTTTTTTGACTCTCCGCATTAGATTTTCCAAAAGTCACGTCTTATCTGTTAAGAAGGAACCTGCATACCAAATTTTAGCTTTCTAGTTTCAGCAGTTTGGGCAGGCCGTTCGGGGGAGACTTCCCCTTATTGCACTTCCCACTAAGAATTTCCGAAAATCCAACTTGGTTGCACGACTTCGCTGGAGTGGGAACCTATGTACCAAATTATTACCGCCCAGCTCTAGCGGTTTTGGCAAGTCGTCAAGGGGGAGAACTTTCTCCTTTTTTGCCCTCCCTGTTGGATTTCCCAAAATTGACATCTTAGCTGGTATCTAAACTGGAGAAGGAGCCTGCATACCAAATTTTAACTTCCTAGGTCCAGCGGTTTCACCAACCTGTTAAAGGGAAGACATTTCATCCTTTTAAACCCCATTTTTACCACGTCCCTGGCTAAAATTCTAAAATGTAGCTTATCAATGAGTTAGTCCATACTCCAGGGAGTACATTTTTAAAATTTCAGGTAGTTTGCTATTTCCGTGTGGGCAGACCGTTATGGGGGAGATTTTCCCCCTTTTTGCCACTCCCCGTAGGAATTTACAAAAATCCTACCTAGGTGGATGTCTACTCCTCAGGTCGGTCAAATATACACAATTTCAACCTTCTAGCTTTAACGGTTTCGGCAGGCCTTGGAAGGGGAGAATTTCACCGTTTTCTGCCCCTCCCCGTTTGATTTTTCAAAAATCACGTCATATCTGTTATCTGCACTGGAGAAGGAGTCTGCATGCCAAGTTTCAACTTCCCAGATCGAACGGTTTGGGAAGGCCCTAAAGGGGAAGACTTTTCGCTTTTTAAATCCCCAGCTTTACCACATTCCTGGTCAAAATTTTAAAATGTTCCTTATCAAGGAGTTAGCACATGCTCCCAGGAAGACTTGTTTCAAATTTCAGGTTTATAGTTAAGGGGTTTAGGCAGGCCGTGAAAGGGAAGTTTTCCCCCCTTTTTACCCCTCCCCGAAGGAATTTCCAAAAACCCTGTCTTAGCGGATTTCTACGCCGGAGGGGGAACCTTGGACTTTTGCAAATTTGCACATTTACACTCTTGCAAATTCGCACATTTGTACTGTTGCACATATGAACATTTTCAAACTTGCACATTTGCACTTTTGACATTTGCAGATTTGCACATATGCACATTTAAATTGGAGGAGAAATCTATGTACCAAATTTTAATTTCCCAGGTAAAGCGGTTTTGGCAGGCCGTCAAGGGGGAGAATTTTCGATTTTTTGGCCCTCCGCGTTAGATTTTCAAAAAGTAACTACTTATCTGTTATCTACACTGAAGAAGGAATCTGTAAACCAAATTTTAACTTTCTAGTTTCTGCGGTTTGAGCAGGCCGTTCGGGAGGAGACTTTTCCCCTTATTATTTTCAAAAATCCTACCTAGGTGGATGTCTACACCTCAGGTGGAACCAATAGACCCAATTTCAACCTTTCAGCTCTAACGGCTTTGGCAGGCCGTCGGGAGGGAGAATTTAGCCCTTTTCTGCCCCTGCCCGTTTGATTTTTCAAAAACCACGCCTTGTCTGTTATATACACTGGAGAAGGAGCCTGTATACCAAATATCAACTTCCTATGTCCAACGGTTTGGGAAGGCCGTCGAGGAGAATTTCACCATTTTCTGCCCTTCAAAAATCACGCCTTATCTACACTGGAGAAGAGCCTGCATACCAAATTTTAACTTCCTAGGCCCAACGGTTTGGTCAGGCCATAAAGGGGGAGACTTTTGGCACTTTAAACCCAAATTTTTACAACGTTACTGACCAATATTCTAAAACGTACCTTCTCATGGAGTTAGCATGTTTCAAATTTCAGGCTTTTAGCTATATGGGCTTGGACAGGCCGAGAAAGGGGAGTTTTTCCCCCTTTTCGCTTCTCCCCGAAAGAATTTCCAAAAATCCCGTCTTAGCGGATGTCTACGCCGGTGGGGGAACCTGCATACCGTGACCTTCTCCGAGAAAGGAGACCTAGTGTGTAAAAGTAAAGTTTTGAGAAAAACGCAATTGAAGTTTCATAACGCATTATCACTGTGAGCACACCTTCAGTTGGGAGATGCGATTTAGTATGGTTAGTTATGATTGGGTGCCGACTTTGGTAACGTATTTTTTTTCGCTTTTAGTGTGACAATACCTTTGCTATTGTTGCTGCTCTGTTCGTTCTCAGCTATCTGTTCGCTCTCAGCAAAGGGTTGATGTGCGTATACTACTACGAAAAACATTGAAAAAATAACTATAAGAAAGGAAAAGAATAAAGTGACGCTTCAGTCTTGTGCCAACTGTATAACGAGTGTTATCAATATCTCAAAAGTTGTTTCGCAATTTTGGTTCTTTTGTAATTTTGTTACTAAGCTGATGTTAATTTGAAGTAATTTTTATAAACATGGATATTTCTGACAGTTTTGATGATGATTTAAAAAGACTAGACTGGGTTTATGGCGATGATGAGATCGATATGACGTTATCTGAAAGTGTCGGTGCTAATACTTCATGATGTTTCCGAATCCAATATTATATCTGAATTGAAGGAATTCGTTGAAGATATACAAGAGTCGATGAACATCGATTAGATGTACGGAGAAAAATCCGAAGCATGTTGTTCGAAAGAATGTAATAAGATAATTCCAAAAAATCTTGCTATACAAAGCCTGCAATTTTTCCAATAATTAAGTAAACCAGTACAAGATTTAGTCCATTTGAGCTATTTGGAACTTCATCGACAACATTCATCGCTCGAAAACGTTTATAATACTGAAAGTCGGAAGAAGTATAGCCAAAGGGTAAAAAATAAATCCAGAGTTGATACAATGTACTTATTTCGTGGCATTCATATTTGTAGAAAGATGTCTTGTTTTATTTACGATGTTGGTTTAAAACGTTATAAAAATTTGATTCGACATAGTGATAATGTTGGCTTTTCTGAATGAAAACATGAATTAAGTGGCAAGTCTTCAAAACGGTAATCGCGTGTGTTATTACCGGAATCACTACTCGTATTGTTTAATTTATAAAAAATTTTACTGAAAAATTCGCAATACCTCTTCCTGGTAGAATGCCAAACTACAAAAACTGTAAAGTAATGATGCTACCATCCAGTGAAACAAAAAGTGCTGTTTATCGTCGTTTTGAGAAAGTTTGTCTTACTGAAGATAAAATCGTAATTAAAACTTTTTACAAAATTTGGATGAAGTACTGCCCTAACATCTCGCCTATAAAATCGAAAACTGATCTTTGTGACGTCTGTCAACAGAATACCTTGATGCTACGACCAGTTTTGGAAGAATCTGATTCAGACACAAAAGAAGCAAAATTACGAATGGCTGTTACTCATCTTGACCATACGACACGCCAGCGTGAATTCTACCAACAATACTGCAAGATGAGTGATGCTTATTCTACTCTTGTAGTGAGTTTCGACTATTCACAAAATATATCTTATCCATCCAGTCCACAACAAGTCGGAACGGCATATTTCAAAGCAGCTCGAAAATTTTAAATTTTTGGTATTCATAATGAATTCACTAACGTTCAGTCGAACTATTTATTAGATGAAGAGTTCGAAATAGGAAAAGGACATAATGCTGTCATTAGCCAAATTCACGATTACTTCACGAAGAATGCCGTTAAATAATAAAATAATGCAATGATGCATTATTTGGCCTGGCGAGTGGATTCTGGCTTAAACGAATCGATATCATTAAATTTCCTCCTAACTGGCCACACCAGGTTCAGTCCCGATCGCTCTTTCGGATTAATGAAACTAGAATATAGTTGCCGAAATGTAGATTATTACCAAGATTTTAAAGATGTGGTCAATAGATCTAGCAACGCTGTGAATGGGAGTGAAGTAGAGTGGCGAACATGGGATACTCATTTCGAAGGATTCATTCAATTAATTTTGTAAACGTTTGCATTTTAGGTATTACCAAGTACCACCACTTTGACTTAAAAAAAAACGAAATTGTATGTAAATAACTTGTGGACTCGAAAGAAGAAAGCTTTAATCTGCGATTAACGGCTGAGCTACCAAACGAATTACCTTCCCTCATTGCACCAAGCGGTTTATCGTTAGATCGCAAATGGTATTTGTATGAGAATGTCAGAGTCTTATGTACTGATTCAAAGAAACGGGATTTTGTAGCTCCTAAGCCGAGTGAAGCCAAAGCGAAAAAAAATCAAAAAATAAATCTGAACCTGCCAGCAAGAAAAAAAATTGAAGCACCGGATCACAAGAAAAAGAAAGCTGAAGTCAAAGCGCCGAAAAAAGAAAAAACTGAAATTGTCAAACGGAGAAAATCGAAGTACCAGATCACGAAACACCGAAAAAAAGTCCAAACTCCAAAAAAATTCGAAGACTGACAAAAAAAAAAAATTTAAAACCAAAAAATCCAAAAAAGTAAAATTTTAATGTTTTTCTCATTTTTATCGATTTTCCCAAGTTTGTTTTGTACGTTTTTATGGGGTAAATAAATTTTTATCAGAAATCTAACTCGTTTCATCTTATTCTACACCCTTTAAGGTATCAGAATCCACTCTTAAGTCCAAACCCGTTTTTTTGACACACTAGGTCCTTTTTTTGGAGAAGGTCACATATGGGCATTTCCAGGATCGCGAACGGGACATTCGTACGCACTCAACTTGAAAAAAAAATATGAAAACTCTAATTTTTTTTTAACTTTTTATAAATATTTAATAGCATTTTAGTAGAACAATTTTTGAGAACAAAAAGAAAATTATAAAATATGAACGTTCTCCAAATATTTTGGATAAACTTGCGATCGCGAACGGGACAAAAAATGTAAGTCATTTTTTTCGGTGTGTGGTTTTGTTTAAAACTCTGCGAATTTCGTCAGTTTGTTAAATGGAGATTATTTTTTTAACTAAAGCAGAGATATAAAGATTTTATTTAGCATTTTGTTTTTTTTATTATCCTTATTATTATTTTTTTTAAATATTTTTTTTAGAATCGCGAACGGGACATCGCGAACGGGACAATGATTCCAAAGGCATTTTTTAGGTTTATTTATGGATCAAAATGTTTTAGGTTTGGTTTTTTTAAATGATCTCGGTTATTTTGTTTTGAATTGTAAATATCAAACTATTCCGATCAACGTTCACGGAGAACTAAACACAAATGCTTATTTTCGGTCGCGAACGGGATAGAAGAATGTAGTACAAAGAATCTTTGAATTATACCGTTATTCGGAGTTTGCTTGATCTCTACTGTGGTGTTTTTAAATATTTATTGTTGGTATATTTAGTCTATAAGAAGAGTGCAATCGACATGATATGTAACACTAAGAAATAACTCAAGGAAAAATGTCAATTAAAAACGCTAAAACCAAAAAAAAACAAAGCTGCTCTTTGCAGACCACTTTTCTTAAATTACAAATGGTAATATGTATTTAATTAGGTATATTCTTAAAATCCAATGCATTAACCAACTAAATTTTCTCAGAAAAGTCTTTTTTCTTCAACTTTAATATTTTGGTAGCGGTTGACCTTTCTGTGGAAATACCCATATATAAAAAATTGTTGCAAGTGTGTTGTGACTTTATAACTCACGAACGGTCAATCCTAATTCGATTAAATTTTTAGGGTTTGTTCGTATGGTCGTGTAGATGGTTTGCACGAAATCGGTCGACGAGTTCGTGAGTTATGTCTTTTCATGTCAACATGTGATTTTGTCCATATAAAGAAACAACAACATATACGTAGGCGACCATGAGCGTGTGCGGTATGTATACTGCGTGCTGACTTTTCATCGAACTCGCATTGTGGACAGTCGTAATCGGATAGTCACATTTGTTTTTTTTTTTGTTTTAAAAAAAAAAACAATGAATTTGATTCAATGTTAATATTAATGCGTAGCGAAGCACGCCGGGATCCGTTAGTATCAAAGCAATTGCGCATAATCATTGTGAAAATAAAGTATACTTTATTAAGTCGACTTTTCTTAAAAGTATACTTTAGGCATATTATAGACAAGTATACTTTAATCCTTAAAGTCTGCTTTAAAATTAAAACTACCTGAAGTTGGTTTTATCCAATTAACCAACACGTACAACATCTGTTTTCCGCTAAGAAAATTTTTGTGAAAAAAAATGTGTGAATTGCAAAATATTGAAAGGAAAATTATATCATGTCAATAAGGGATTTTGCATAATATTTATTAATTTAATAAATTTTGATTAATAAAAATACACTTTTCTATCCTTTTTTTATAAAGTTTTTCCGTTTCACATTTTGCAAGTGCAAATATTTTATTTACACACTTTCCTTTTTCCGGCAAATATAAAATCAACTGATCAATGTTGCGACTTGCTTATTTTTTGTACAAAATCTATACGGGTATTTGGTACATTTGATGTGATACCCATTTAAAGCCGATTCAACTTAAAACTGGCTTTAATTCTAACTATAATAGCAAAATAGATAATAAGTAAAAGGTTTTTAATTTAAAATCGTTTTTAAAAAAAGCCGACTTTAGTGCTTGACTATGATTACGGGCCAATGTTTTTGTTTTCTTGTGCTTTGTTGTTTTTTTATTTGGTTTTGTTAATTTTTTGTTATGCTTTTTTTTTTTTGTTTAAATGTAACTTTAGGAAAATTATAAACACATTATTTCAGTGCATTAAGAGAAGGAGAGCGAAACTCACCCATACAATGGCAAAAATATGGTTTTATTAGTGTGCCGACCACTGATTTAGAAGCATTCGAAATTTAAAATTAATTTTTTGAAATAATATTGTGGGGTATTTTGTAGAACGTTGCGATAATTTTTCACTTTCAATACAACCGATCAATGATATAATAACATTTCCATTTAATATTAGTAATTTACACAACGCACTTTGGAGTGAACAGTACCAAAAACGAGAATTAATTAAAAAATTAAGTTAGTTTTTCGTATAAGTATTTGGTACCATATAAAAGTAGATAACAATTATGCATCTATGTTGTTTACTTTTTTTGTTATACCCTCTCAAAGTTGAATAATATTTGCTAACTTGGCAATATTTGTTAAAAAGCTAAAATCAAGATATTTTAATTGCGATTTGTTTGAATTGTTTCTTAGAAAACACTATGTTTTTAAAATGGATCCATCAACTACAGATAATTAATTAATTAAAAAATATAGCAAATTCAATGAGTTAAATAAGAATAGAAGGTGTTGTGTTGTATATATTTGTGTCATTCTTGTGCATTGAAGATATACAATACATACACAAAACGTAAATACACAACAATAATCTAATGAAAACAGATTTTCGTTGTTGTGTATTTACGTTTTGTGTATGTATTGTATATCTTCATTGCACAAGTATGACACAATTATATACAACACAACATCTTCTATTCTTATTTAACTCATTGAATTTGCTATACAGAGATACGTTTACGCTCAAGTAATGAAGCCTTTAACTTAAATTTGTTTTTTCTGCTTTATTATACCCTCCACCATATACGGTGAGTGTATATATGAGTTTGTCATTTCGTTTATAACATGTCGAAGTATAGGTTTAAGACCCCATAAAGTATATATATTCGTAATCCTTATACAATTTTAAGTCGATGAGCAAAATCGGCCCATCGGTTCAAAAGTTATGAGTGAAAATGTGAAGGTACCTCTAAATTTTCCATTGGTACAATTTTTCCAATTGGTACAATTTTTCTGTATATATTTTTTTCTGGTAAGTATGTAGGTAAAAATTTTATTAAGTCTTCTTCTTTTTTGATTACATTCATTGTCTTATATATTATGAGAATAATAACATTCTTAGAGCTGTATCCCAGCAAAATAAGAGCTGAGGAATACGACCAGGACAAAGTGAATATCACTGGTATGCAAAATATGTTTTCAATAAGGCATTTAATGACTGCAGGAATTAACCATTTATGGATCAACTAAATAATTGTTATTTTTACTAGTAGGGGTTAATATCAACATTTTAGAAGTTTTTTAAAATGACTTCATACAAATCTAAAAATTTGCACTATTAACTTCTTTGGATGTTCTGAAAAAGAAATTCGTAAAGAATAAAATCCATTTTATTTTGCTGGGATGTGTCTTTACTCTATTAACTAAGTTAACGTAAAAAGGAACATTGCTAAAGTGA
The DNA here is from genome assembly GCA_949748255.1 of Eustalomyia histrio. Classification (NCBI taxonomy): domain Eukaryota; kingdom Metazoa; phylum Arthropoda; class Insecta; order Diptera; family Anthomyiidae; genus Eustalomyia; species Eustalomyia histrio. The sequence goes on along the minus strand of OX456523.1, from coordinate 94,851,277 downwards.
GATAGAATATGTAAAAAAAAGTACAAAATTAAAAGTTTGAAAAGGCTTGCTTTAGATCTTTAAAGTCGCTAACAGAATGAGGTAAGGTCCAGAGATATAGTAAACCAGATTGGGTTTTTTTGTTAAGCTTTGTTGGTTTGTCATAAAATTCCATAAAATGAATTTTTTTGTTTTTGTAACCAAACCATTTATATCAAAAGAAAGAGCAAAATACATAATTGCTTTAGTGCCGCTACTTTTGAATAGGTGGCACTGAATTAACTAAAACAATACCCTGACATGTCTAGGTCCAAAGAAATTTATATATAAAGAAAGAGCAAAATGCATAATTGCTTTAGTGCCGCTACTTTTGAATAGATGGCGCATAATCACATTAAAACTATACCCTGCCCCATGGCGATATAGCCTTGGATTAGGCTTTCAATTAATTTATTTACCAAAAATATTAAATTAACTACATATTTAAATTCTAATGCATTCAGATGTTACTAATAGACTTATTACATAATTTTTAAGTCAATTTAAAAAATGTTTGACGCAATAAAAGCATTTGTTTCACATTTTTATGTCAAAAAAGAAATTTTCATAGAAGAAAATAGTATTTGTTTTATTCAATTTGTATTTGTATTTTTGAGAATTGAGGGATTTGCAAATGTATATTTATGTTAATTTTTTCTTTCATAAAGAAATACACATGAATTAAGTGCAATATTATTAAGGCATAATATGCACATAAAACATATATGCTTCATAGTTTTTGGCAAATATTCATTTATGTTACGAATAAAATAGAAAATCAATAATACTCTACTGCATATTGTAGCACAATATGGCTAATGGAGACTAGCACTGCAGCTTAATGGAGAGAATGCATCTTCTGATGGGCCATCTATTGACAAATAGTTACAACTCATGTTCTTTCTTCATCAAATTAATTTCTTTGCTGTATTCTCTCCATTAGACAAACACACTTCAATTTTCTAAAGAAAGAACATTCGATGCAACTTTTTATCAATACGTGGCGCATCAGAAAGTGCATTCTCTCCATTAGGCATATTCAGCTGCAGAGCTAGTCCCCATTAGCCGGAACAAAGTTGAGTATTTGACAAAAACTATGCTTTAAAAAGTGTTTTTTGTGCAGTCCATGGTTAAAAAAAACTAGTGAAAATGTAAAGGTGCCTCTTAATTGCCCATAAAAATTTAGTACAATTTCATAGTAGCGACCGGTACATAACGTATTTTCTAATATTTTTTCACCAGTCGCTTAGCAGTAAATATTTTGTATTCACCTCAAACATTTTTTCACCATTAAAATTTTTTCACGGCAATAAATTTTTTCACCTCAAAAATTTTTTTTCACCTCTAAATTTTTTTCTATTTACCTCAAAAAAATTTTTTCACCTACATAATTTTACTTCAAAAGTTTTCTTATATTATTTGTATCAAAAACAGTTGAGAACATCTTTTTAGGATATTGGTAGAGGGTATTCAAAGATTCGGCACAGCCGAATTTAGCCCCTTTTTACTTGTTTTGTTTTCTATCGTTTCGTTTAAATGATTATTTTAGTTATTATTATTGTTGTTGTCAGTATGATTTTTGTAACATATCTGGGCGTTAATAATTACATTTCAATTACAATTAGCTGTAATGGTAATTATCATTGTTTTAATTACAATTACATAAAAGTAGGTCTAACTGAACATATTACATCCAACTGTAATTAAAAAATTATTGTTTCCTGTGGTCATGAGATTCACCTCTAAATTTTTTTTCTATTTACCTCAAAAAAATTGTTTCACCTACATAATTTTACTTCAAAAGTTTTCTTATATTATTTGTATCAAAAACAGTTGAGAACATCTTTTTAGGATATTGGTGGAGGGTATTCAAAGATTCGGCACAGCCGAATTTAGCCCCTTTTTACTTGTTTTGTTTTCTATCGTTTCGTTTAAATGATTATTTTAGTTATTATTATTGTTGTTGTCAGTATGATTTTTGTAACATATCTGGGCGTTAATAATTACATTTCAATTACAATTAGCTGTAATGGTAATTATCATTGTTTTAATTACAATTACATAAAAGTAGGTCTAACTGAACATATTACATCCAACTGTAATTAAAAAATTGTTGTTTCCTGTGGTCATGAGATTCACATCAAAAAATATCGCGACTTTACCCATAAAACCGCAAATCATTTCGTAAAACATTACTTTACTTTTATATGCCTCTCATTTTACAAAAATTTTTGATTTATGGACCCGAAATAGTATCCCATGCTCTATTGCCAATAGACCAACTTTCTGAGAAGGCATAAGATTTTAAAAATTTTAGAAAACAATATGCTCGTAAATGCATATTGATTTGAATGAAGACATTTTTATTCGGTTTCTTATAACTTCATAACCTTTAATTTCAAGCAAACCAAGCATTATGATAAAAAACTAATGATTTAAATTTACCACAAACAGCATTTGATTTGCTTATTCTGCCACATATTTCAGATGATGATGATGATTATAATGAAGGTGAAGATAGTTATGAATTATGAGGCACATTAATTAATTTATAATATAAGATTTTTTAAATAAGTTTTAAGTTTTTTTTTGGAATTTATATTTCTAAAAAATATATTACGGAACTAAAATTCTACAAATATTTGTTATTTTTTTAATTACTTTTAAGAAGGGCTCTGATTATATACATATATATTACTTTTAAGAAGGCCTCTGATTATATACATATATATTGTTAGGGATTCTGAACAAACATTTATTTTTTTAAACAAAATAATGTATTTGTTAACAGTATGAATTTTCGTCCCCATTTAGTCTTTTTGTTTGGTACTAAACTTTATCCTCATTGCTTCTCAAGGACAACACCGATTAGCAACTCTTTTTATCTCTCTTTGGTTTCATTTCAGCAGCAGCTGAATGCTGTATTTTCATTATATTCTTTCTTCAGTTATTTAACTCCACATACTTTACTTCCTTTTTTTAAAAAATCAATAATTCTTTTCTAATTACACATGGTGGGTCCGGCATTTAACGACTAAAATTTAAGGACATAATTTTGGTTGCCACAGTAAAATTTTGACAAGAAAAAGAAACATTACTGCGTTGTGTAGGTCCTGTTAATCATTTAAATTTTCCACATTAAGTTTCAAAGCCTCATTCATTATCAAATATGTTTAATTTTGTCTGTATTATGTGTTTACTTAATTTTCTGGTTAAGAATTCACAATAAAAAAGTTCCTGGTGAAGTTCTGTCCAACGGTGGTAAGCCTAAGTTATATAACTGTGGAAGGAATTTTTTTTAATACAACATTTATAGTGCGTGCTGTATTAAGGGACAAGGGAACCGATAGGGGAAGTCAGAAACGTGGAAGATTTGTTTCTTCTTGTCGTGTCAAGCCTAAGGCTTTGGGAATGCAGCATTAATTGGAGGAGAATATATATTAAAACAAAAATTTGCTAATAAGTTATATTTTCTTTTCTTTATCGTCTTCAAAACCATTTCATTATAATCATTGCTTAATTTCTTTATTTCTTTTTAAAACCGTTGCATTGGTGAAAAGATAAAAGAACGAAAAATTAAGAAAAACCAACAAAATTAGTGTTATAATAACAATAACCAGAGAAAAAATGTATTTATAAAACCATCAGTGATAAATAAAAGTAAACTTTCTATCAAACAATATACACAATAATTTAACAAGTTATAAAAGTATAAGTAAAAGACAATTTAAATATCTCCCTGTTTTGTGTATAACAATTATTAAATCTATATATAAATGAATAACGTTACTGACTGACTGACTCACTCATTCAACATCGCCCAGCCCAAACCGCAAGAGGTAGGAGACTGAAATTTGATATGTATGTTCCTCCTCCGGTGTAGACATCCGCTAAGACGGGGTTTTTGGAAATTCCTTCGGGGAGGGGCAAAAAGGGGGAAAACTCCATTTTCACGACCTGCATATACCCCTTTAGCTAGAAAACAGAAATTTGAAATATGCCTTCCTGGGAGTATGTGCTAACTCCTTGATAAGGTATATTTTAGAATTTTGGCCAGTGACGTTGTTAAAATGAGGGTTTAAAGGGCGAACAGTCTCCTCCTTTGGTGCCTACCCAAACCGTTAGACCTAGGAAGTTGAAATTTGTTATGCAGTCTCCTTCTCCAGTGTAGACATAAAAGGGTAAAATTCTCCCCCTTGATGGCCTGCCAAAACTGTTGGACATGGGAAGTTGATATTTGGTATGCAGGCGCCTTCTACAGTGTAGATAACAGATAAGAAGCGATTTTTAAAAAAATAAACGGGGAGAGGCAGACAAGGGTCAAAATTGTGTATATTATTCCACCTGAGGTGTAGACATCCACCCAGGTAGGATTTTTGTAAATTCCTACGGGGAGGGGCAGAAAGGGTGAAAATTTCCCCCTTAACGGCCAGCCCACACCAAAATAGCAAAATACCTGAAATTTTAAATATGTATGTAGACTAACTCACTGATAAGCTACATTTTAGAATATTAGCCAGGGACGTGGTAAAAATGGGGTTTAAAAGGATGAAATGTCTACCCTTTAACAAGTTGGCGAAACCGCTGGACCTAGGAAGTTAAAATTTGGTATGCAGGCTCCTTCTCCAGTTTAGATAACAGCTAAGATGTCAATTTTGGGAAATCCAAGGGGAAGTGCAAAAAAGGAGAAAGTTCTCCCCCTTGACGACTTGCCAAAACCGCTAGAGCTGGGTGGCAATAATTGGGTACATAGGTTCCCACTCCAGCGTAGACGTGCAACCAAGTTGGATTTTCGGAAATTCCTACTGAAACGATAAAGTTAAAATTTGGTATGCAGGTTCCTTCTTCAGTGTAGATACCAGGAAAATCTGACGCGTAGGGGCAAAAAAGCGAAAATTCTCCCCCTAGACGGCCTGCCAAAACCGCTTGAGCTGGGAAGTTAAAATTTGGTACATAGATTCCTTCTCCAATGTAAATGTGCAAGTGTGCTTATGTGCAAATTTGCAAAAGTGCAAATGTACATATGTGCAAATTTGCAAAAGTCTAAATGTGCAAATTTTTAAAAGTACAAATTTGCAAGAGTGCTTTGCCCACTAGTTATTATATAAAATTTTAACATATTTTTGTAATTCGATAGTCATATCATCATACAGAATTTATCGAGTCTTCGTTGGTCATTGGTAATAAAACTTAAAAATCTTCATCGTAATTGGTAATAAACTATACACAAATACTGGGCTACAAAGAGTATGTAAAATCAAATATTTTTTTTCTATTGTTTTAACACTAAATTAACTAATATCACCAAGAATTTTTTTAAAAAGAAAGATTTAGTAACAACTTAACCAAAAAGCAACGCCATGCAGTTTTAATCAGAAATAATTTCTTTTATCAAAATTTAACGTAATTACTATCATCAAAATTAACGTAGTCATTATTATCAAAATTTAACGCAATTATTATTCTCACATTTAACATAATTATTTTTATAAATTTTTTTTTAGAAAATTATACATATTTCACTTTGACAGACCCAAATGAGAAAGCTTTAATTAAATAAGTACAATAATATTAAGATTGCCAAACCAAAACAAACCAAGAACCAGTTTTGTGTTCCTTACTTCCCTAAAATTTCTTTTCCCATTTCTCATCCTCTTCAGTTTATTTTAGTTATATTTTACTCCCAGATTTAGTTATTTCTATTTTGTTTTGATTTTCAATTTTTTTGCGGCTATGTGTAAGATTTTTTTTTATGCAAGTCGTCAAGGGGGAGAATTTTCCCCTTGTTTGCCCTCCCCATTGGATTTTCCAAAACTAATATCTTAGCATCTTAATTTCAACTTCCTAGGTCCAGTGGTTTCGCCAAGCCCTTAAAGGGGAGACATTTCATCCTTTTAAGCCCCATATTTACCACGTCCCTGGCTAAAATTCTAAAATACAGATTATCAGTGAGTTAGTCCATACTGCAGGTAATACATATTTAAAATTTCTGGTATCTTGCTGTTTCGGTGTGGGCAGGCCGTTAAAGGGGAGATTTCCCCTCCCCGTAGGAATTTACAAAAATCCTACCAGGTGGGACCAATATACACAATTTCATTCTTCTAGCTCTAACGGTTTTGGCAGGCCGTCGAGGGGGAGAATTTCACCCTTTTCTGCCCCTCCCCTTTTGATTTTTAAAAGTTTTCACTGGATAAGGAGCCTGCATACAAATTTCAAGTTCTTAGCTCTAGGGGTTTTGGCAGGCCGTAGAGGAGGAGAATTTAACCCTTGTCTGCCCCTCCCCGTTGGATTTTGCAAAAATCACGTATTAGATGTTATCTACACTGGAGAAGGAGCCTGCATACCAAATTTCAACTGCCCAGGTCCAGTGGTTTGGGAAGGGCGTAAAAGGAGAGACTTTTCGCCCCTTAAACCCCCATTTTTACCTCATCCCTGGACAAAATTCTAAAACGTACCTTATCAAGGAGTTAGCACATACTCCCAGGAAGGAGTATTTATCATTTCAGGTTTCTAGCTAAAGGGGCTTAGGCCGTGAAAGGGGAGTTTTTCCCCGTTTTTGCCCCTCCCCGAAGGAATTTTCAAAAACCCCGGTTTGTTGGTTTTTATACCCTCCACCATATATGGTGAGGGTATATATCAATTTGTCATTCCGTTTGTAATATGTCGAAATATAGGTTTAAGACCCCATAAAGTATATATATTCGTGATCCTTATGAAATTTTAAGTCGATTTAGTGATGTCCGTCTGTCTGTCTGTTGAAATGGCGATCACGACGCGAAGACGCAAGGGGCGGGGGTGCCTTTTTTTACCCAGATTATTGAACATCCTCCCGAGCAGTTTGGTATTCAAAATGAGCAAAATCGGTTAAGCGGTTCAAGAGTTATGAATAAAAATGTGAAGGTACCTCTAAATTTTCCATACAAATTTCTACAATTTTTCTATATCTATTTTTTTCTGTTAAGTAAGTAAAAATATAATTAAGTCTTCTTCTTGTTCGATTACATTTATTGTCTTACATACTATGAGAATTATAACATTCTTAGAGCTATATGTGTGTTACTCTAATAACTAAGCTAACGTAAAAAGCAACATTGTTAAAGTCGCTAACAGAGCAGACTTATGTTAATAAGATTACTAAAACTAAATAAATAACATTACTAAAACTAAATAACAAAAGTTCTGTTACATAAATTGACAAAACATAGTCATAATACAGTTTATGCAAAATTTAGTATATACGTATATCATCTTCAGCCCCTATGATTGCCGGAGGCTGGGCTCATATAGAATTAATTATACTGACAAGAGAAAGATATATAGATCCAGCCCAGATGGTGTTTTTCTCGCTTTCGTATATTTGGCTGACAAGCATATCATCGTGTAGCGCAAGTTTCTCAACAAATCTGGCGTGCAACGACATGGAGTAACTACAGAAGGGTGAAACATCAGCGTATTCATAGACGTAACTATTTGAAAATCGTTTTATGAAATTTTCATAATTTTTTCCGATGCATTTTCTTAGGATGTTCCGTTCAAATATCTCCAATTCTTTGGCTACTATAAGAGAAATAGTAAACCAGATTGGGTTTTCCTGTTAAGCTTTGTTGGTTTTTCGTTTTATTCCATTAACTGTATTTTTTGTTTTTGTAACCAAAAACATTTATATCTAAAGAAATAGCAAAATACATAATTGCTTTAGTGCCGCTACTTTTGAATAGGTGGCGCTGAATTAACTAAAACAATACCCTGCCCCATCAAAGAAATGTATATATAAAGATAGAGCAAATTGCATAATTGCTTTAGTGTCTATACTTAGAAGTAGATGGCGCTCAAGTAAATAAAAAACTATACCCTGCGCCATGCTTAGGTCGGCATGGCCTTGGATTTGGCTTTTAATTATCTTAGGAACCACAAATATGACATTTAATACATATTTCAAATTCAAGTACATTAAACTGTCACTAGCAGACTTATTTAATAATACTAAAGTCAATTTTTGAAATGTTCGACGTGATAAAATCATTTGTTTCACATTTTTATGTTAAAAACAAATTTTCATAGATCAAAATGGTATTTTTTTTGGTAAATTCGTATAATTTTCAAGTATTGAGCCATTGCAAACTGCATATTTATGCTAATTCTTTCTTTCAAAAAAAAATAAATACACATACGAAAAATTGTTATACTGTGTTCTTAAACTTTTAAACGTGTATTGATTTAGAAAATTAAAGTATAATATACATATAAAACATATATTTTTGTATAGTTTTTGGCAAATATTATTTAATGTTACGAACGAAATAGAAAAACAATATGAGCCATCTATTGAGAAATAGTTTCAACTAATGTTCTCTCTTAAATAAATTAATGTCTTTGGCCCCATAACTAGGTCCAAAGAAATTTATATATAAAAAAAGAGCAAAATGCATAATTGCTTTAGTGCCGCTACTTTTGAATAGCTGGCGTAGAATTAAATTGAAACTATATCCTGGTCCATGGCGATATAGCCTTGGATTAGGCTTTCAATTAATTTATTTACCAAAAATATTAAATTAACTACATACTTTAAATTATACTGCATTCAGATGTTGCTAGTAGACTTATTACATAATTTTAAAGTAAATTTTTCAAATGTTTGACGTAATAAAAGCATTTGTTCCACAAATTTTCATAGAGGAAAATAGTATTTTTTTTTATTCCATTTGTATTTTTGAGAATTGAGGGATTGGCAAATGTATATTTATGTTAATTTTTTTTATAGAAAAATACACATGAATTAAGTGCAATATTGTGCTCTTAAACATCTAAATGAATATTGATTTAAAAAATTAAGGTATAATATGCACATGAAACATATATTTTTTATAGTTTTTGGCAAATATTCATTTATGTTACGAAGAAAATAGAAAATCAATAATACTCTACTGCACAATATGGCTAATGGAGACTAGCTCTGCAGAAAAATATTCCTAATGGAGATGCACCTTCTAATGGGCCATCTATTGACAAATAGTTACAACTCATGTTCCTTCTTTAATAAATTAATTTCTTTGCTGTATTCTCTCTATTAGACAAACACACTTCAATTTTTTAAAGAAAGAACATTCGTTGCAACTATTTATCAATACTATTTATCTCCACTAGGCATATTCAGATGCAGAGCTAGTCCCCATTAGCCGGAACAAAATTGAGTATTTGTGAAAAACTATGCTTTAAAATGTGTTATTTGTGCGGTCGATGTTTAAAAAAACTAGTGAAAATGTAAAGGTGCCTCTAAATTGCCCATACAAATTTAGTACAATTTCATAGTAGCGACTGGTACATAACATATTTTCTCGTATTTTTTCACCAGTCGCTTAGCAGTAAATATTTTGTATTCACCTCAAACATTTTTTAACCACTAAAAGTTTTTTACCACAAAAAATTTGTTCACCTTAAAAATTTTTTTTCACCTCTAAATTTTTTTTCCACCAAAAAGTTCTTTTCACATCTAAAAAAGGTTTTCACCTCAAAAAATTTTTTCACCTATATAACTTTACTTCAAAAGTTTTTTTTTATATTATTTGTATCAAAAACAGAAGAGAACATCTTTTTAGGATATTGGTGGAGGGTATTCAAAGATTCGGCACAGCCGAATTTAGACCTTTTTTACTTGTTAATTATAGATTTTCTTTTAAAATGGCTTTTTTTGTTTGTAGAAGTACAACATTTAAGAAAAAAATTATTTCATATTTTACCATGTAAGAGGAATATCTTTTTTATTTTTTTGAAATTTCATAATTTGTGTTTTTTTTTTTATCAAAAAAAGTATTTTTTCGCGAAATTTTGAACCATATCTTCTAAACTACTTAACGGACTTAAAAACCATATTCACAACACATGCTGTGCCTTAACTGGGTTTTCGTTTGCAATTTGACTGATAAAAAAATTTTAAGCCAAACTCGAGATATAGTCAAAATGGAAAACAACTTAACAACATTTGTGATTGCTAAGAAGACAGAAATATAGCAAAACATTTGTTCTTAATAGGTTTTTCGTTCAGGCTCTGCCTTCTTTTAATGGCTCTAGCTTGTCTAAAACTTTCGGATCGAAATACATACATCAATCTAGTTTAAAATCGTTAATTTGCTTTGTTTATGTAAGTATACGGAGGTTGAAAGCTCACTATAAACTAGAAATAATAAACGAAACACCTCGAAGAACGAGGGCGGATCAATAAGTCCGGGACTTTTTGAACTTCGAAAATGTCGAAAACATCCACGATATGATGTTGGCCTATCGAAGAGTAAAAGTGCGTGGGATTGTTGATGCCATAAGCATTTCATATGGCAGTGTGGTTTTAAACGATCAGTTGGATTTAAGAAAGCTGTCTGCAAGATGGGTGCCACGTTTTCTCTCAATTGACCATAAACGTAATAGTGTGACAACTTCAAAGGATTGTTTGGAGTTGTTTAATCGCAATTCGAATGAGTTTTTGCGGCGTTTTGTAACTGTGGATGAAACATGGATCGATTGCAACACCCCGGAGACCAAGCAGTAGTGTAAACAATGGGTTATTCTGGGTGAACCGGCTCCGACGAAGGCGAGGGTAAGTTTGTCGGCCAATAAGGTGATGGCAACAGTTTTTTGGGATGCACGCGGGATAATCCACATCGATTACCTTCAAAAGGGAAAAGCAATAAACGGCGAACATTATGCCAACTTATTGGACCGATTTAACGAGGATTTAAAAAAACGACCACATATGGCCAAGAAAGAAGTTCTTTTTCATCAAGATAGTGCACTGGGGGCACACGTGTGTAGTCTCAATGGAAAAATTCCATGAATTGTGCTACGAATAGCCCCTTATTGAAATTATGAAATTATTGATCAAACAAATGCCTATTTTATGGACTTCGAAAAATCCTATTTTTTTGGAAGGGATACAAAAATTGGAGAAACGTTGGACTAAGTGTATTGAGCTAAAAGGAGATTATGTTGAAAAATATATTTTTTTTTCAAAAAAACTGTGTTTCAATAAAAACTACGTAACAAAAAAAAAAAAAACTAATGAAAAATTTATTGTTTGGAAATCTTCTCAAAACTTAAGCAATTTTTCTGGTAACTTATCTAATTACGAATACGCCCACTTACCTCGCTTGAGAATTGATACTACTTCCAATTATGAACGTTATAATAAAGAAAACTTTGTTTCTAACTTAATAGATAAAACCAACTTAGATTTATTTTTAGATTTTAAATCACGTCTTTCAAAATAATCCCATTTATAACCATCTTGAATCCTTTTATGATAGTTATGGCCGACTAGGCAATACTGAACAAAATAAGCGCACAAGAGCAATTGTCAATTTTTATGTATAAAAAAATATAGAATTATAGTCAATTAGTATGGAAAACCTTGCTTCCCAAATCGTGACAATGAATCAGCAGAAGTTTACTACGAGAATGAGAAAAACAAAAAAATCAAAAGGTAAACTGTTTAATAGATACCAAAATGTGATGAAATTAACATCAAAAGGAAAAACGATTCAAAAGTCCCATCAATACGACGAAAAACAAAATTATTTTCTTGGAAGTGGTAAATCTTTTTCAATATACATACATATCTTATTATTATTTGTGTATAGCGTTATTTTTTGTTTTAACAGAACAAGATGCGTGCTCAATCAAGTCGATCTTAAAACATTATTTTACGGACAAAGAGCAAACATGCCTGCTTATAAGCAAAGTGTTTTCGATTAAAACACAGTACAACATTTTAAGCTCATTGATTTGGGACTAAATTCTGAGAATTGCACGTGAAAGTAGCCCCAAAAATAAAAACTTCGCATCATTTGTTTTGTCAAGTTGGCTGCATTAATAATTTAATGGCCATACGAATTTGTTTGCTCAAGGTGGATTTTTATCACTTTTTCTATATTTTAACACGGTTATATCTTGGTATACCATACGGAATATCTCTTTTGTCTATGAGGCAAAGTATGAAGCAAAGTTGTAGATATTGAATAGGAGAAAAAAGCGGAACTAACCTACCCGAAAAAAGTGCATCTAGTGCCTTAAAAATCGCAAAAATGCCCGTTTTTACCCTTTTCCACAAATATGCTGTTTTTTTTTTTTCTATAAACTTTATTTTGCATAAAAATAAAAATTCCGGTTCATATTACAGCTATTCTTACACAGAAAATATGAGATTTTTATTTGTTATCTATGCATGAAAGAACATTTTTAATTATTGTCAATATCTATCTTCGTTGAAGTTGACGCTTGTGGTCATGATGATCAAGTTTTTTTCGTAGGATGTACATATTCATGTTCTGCATCATCATCCGAGTTAGACAAAATATTCAAAGGCATGTTTTCTTCAGTGTGTACACCAATTTCAGTGTCATCTTCGGTGCTTTCATCTTCAAATTGCATAATTTTTGAACTGCACAAACAAACCTCTGCAAGCAATGCATCTAATTTTTTGCCTTTGAATCGCTTTTTCATTGACATGATCACCTGGTGGCACCTCTCTCCTTGTTCGTCAGATTCCTGAGGCAGTTGTGCAAAAAGGTATCAAGGTGGAAATGCATGAAATGTAATTTTAATGTCATGGATGCATTGATTTTTTTAAAATAATATAGCAACTTGTCAACTCGTGTCTGTATGTCATCACGCTGTACACGGTTCTTTCTTAAAACACCTTTGATGACTTGTTTCAATGCATCCCATGCACATAGGTGGTTATAATGGTTCGAAAGCATATTTGTGAAGAATTCGCTTTTAATTAATTTTGGTATATCGGTCCATTCAGAGTACCTGTTTGAAATAAAAAACAAAGCATATGCAAAAAATTATTGGTAATGCGAATATATCGAAGTGGAAGAAATTAGATATGACAATATTTAAATACAGACAACAATACGTACCTTTTCTAATTTTAGATTCACTGAGTCCTCAATATCTTTGACTACCACTTCTACGAATTTTCCAGCTATTCCTAATTTCATGTGGAGCGATGGCAACAAAATATCATCTTCATCCTTTATCAAAGGTTCATTACGTAATTTTAATTGTTTCTCGGGCTCGGGAGCTCTTAATTTCCAATTTTTAGATTGATGTTGATTACCTGTGTATCGCGAATCAAAATTGCAAAGGAAGCAGAAGTATTTTGGAAAACCGAGTGTAATTTTTATATTTTAGTTTAAATTTGAGTTTAGATTTGAATTTTACTTAATTGGGTTGGACCTGGTCCCTTGTTCACCAAGGTGAACACAGCCCATTTAGTATAATGCCTTGAATTATGTTGAGAACCTTTATAATATTACAACAATTCTTCCATTTGTGTACATTGTATTTGATTTTCTCCAAAATTTCGCCAAATGTTTCACACGTTTCCTTCATAGTTGTGCTGAATGCCAATGGAATGGACGGTTTTTTGTTTGTTTTGTGCAACAGCACAGCCTTCAAACTTAAAACTGAACTGTCGTTGAATAAACGCAAGTCGCCAGCGATATAATCCATTTCCATTTTTTCTCTAAACTTTGAATATCATGGCAGTAAGTGAACGTATTTGCTTCGTCAACGGAATAAAATTTCTGAAAATCAGCTTGGCGTTTTCGGCATGATGTTGCGTTGTCATTTTGCTCTGTGAGTTTTTTACGCTTCAAAAATGATGTCGAAAATTCTGAATTTTTTTGTGATTGTCCCATCTTAGCCACAATATAATCCATTTCGATTTGTGTTAGCGGTTGTGGTGCATTATTTTCAATATCGGGTGTCCAATCTGCATCATTCACATTGGTCGGATTGATGACTCAGAGATTTAGGTGGATAGGTAACAGCAGCGCGTTGTACTGGAAGTGTCGCCGTAAAAGCGGGAATGTATACTTTTGTTATCAGTTTTTTTCTGTTCAATCCATAACCGGAATTTATGCATGCGCAGAACCTGGATTCATCATGTCCAGTTAGGTCTTGCACCCAAATTACTGGCTCCATAAAAGAAAACTGTACACCTTTTCCATGTATCCACATTATAAGGGTATTATATAAATTTGCACCACTTAAATCTGTTTTACCAAAATAATGTTTTAAATTCCTCAGTAAACAAGTTTTGTCGATCCTGTTTGCCTATTTTTGGGACATATCGATCACAAACGTAACAAAAATCATCCAATTTTGGGCACTTGTTATTTTCCATATTAAAATATTCAATGTTCTTCTGGTTTTAAAATGTAATCCACTCTGAACACACTATTTCACAGCTTTCAAAAACCGAATGAACAAAAAGAAAAAAGGCACTAAAAAAATACGTACACTCACAATATATTTTCCGTTACCGACTGTAGTTTATTTAAAAAATAATACGTAAAGTTTGTTTTTGAAGAATCAATTGAAATTCATACAAATATATTTTTTAACTATTTGAATCAGTCATTCAAAAACAAACTATAAAAATTTACAGACATTCAGTAGGAGTTGATATTTTCTGTTAAATGTAAAATTTTATGTTTTCTGTTTCAAAAAATTGAAATTCATATAAATCTTTTTTGTTTTTTTACCAAAATAGTTTGTATATATAAAAAATTATTTCAATAAAATTACAAGAAATTATTCAAATATACATACACATAAAGCTAATAAAAATATATACATATGTGTGTGTTGTGTTTTGTAATAACATACAAATAAAAAAAACTTTCAATTTGAAAAACAAACCATATAGTAGTTTTTTCTAACTTTTTGTCGGTAAAAAAATGATGTTTATTTTAAACGACTTTCTATTCTTTTTACTACTTTTGTTGGTTATTAAACAATGATTGAAAATAAACAACAAAATGGGTTTAATATAATGAAAAATCAGTAGTCCTCTTTTTGACTGTATTTTCGATTAATTTAATATGTATTTTAAGTTGTTTTTAACGAAATAATATTGTGAGTGTGAGCGGTAAAAAAACAGCATATTATTATTGAGCAAATAAGGTGAAAAATGAGGAAAAAATTTGCATTTTTGCGATTTCAAGGCACTTGATGCACTTTTTTTTTCTCCTATTCAATATCTACAACTTTGCTTCAGACACAAAAAAGATATTCCGTACGGTATACAGAGATATAGTCGTGTTAAAATATAGAAAAATTAATAAAAATCCACATTGAGCAAATAAATTCGTATGGCCATTAAATTATCAACGCAGCCAACTTGACAAAACGAATGATGCAGAAGTTCTTATTTTTGGGGCTACTTTCACGCTATTCCCAGAATTCAGTCCCAAAATCATGTGTTGTACTGTCTAATATATTTATGACTTAATGCAGAAAGGTCCTAACAAAATGTTTTCTATCTTTAAAGAAAAAAAATTAATTGAAAAAATGTATTGTTACACGCTGAAAAAACGACGTGCTGGAAATATACACATATTTGGAAACGCTGTAGGTTACATTTGCCGCATTTTTAATACAATATACTTGCCCGCAAACATAATTGGGCAATTCACAACGGGTATTGTATCGTTGTATTTGTTGTATCGTGTATAGTTTTATCATTCAATAAACTTTTTTTCGTTTTAGGTACTTTATTAAAAATGTGTAACTACTTCGATGAGTTTGAAGATTTGTTTGGAAGCCGAATTATGTAGTGCGCTATAATTGAAGACAGCTTGGAATCTGGAAGCGAAGTTTTTCACATAAAGCAATTATTAGTTTGTCTTTTTCACTTTCACCTTTATTGTTTCTATAAATTTATAAATATTTGTATTTTTCTTCTTTACTATTTGACGTTTTAAAACATGAAAATACAACTGACTGTTCACAACAAAGTATTTGTATATTGTATTTCAATACAACATACAAAATACAATACCAGCTGTGAATTGCCCAAATATGTTTGGATCCTTTGAAATGCATCCACCGGCAAACATATATAGGTTTACCCGCAATATATATTTGTTTATCATTATTATATTTGCATCCCACAAGTATAATAATGATAAAATTACAATTGCAAATATATGTTGTGGGTGGGGAAATACAAATATTACAATGTTTGCCTGGAAACATATGTATATAAATATAAAATACTTGAAAATCGACTTCAAATATACATAAGGTAGTTTCTAAGTATATATATTTTTGTCTGTAAACATATTGAAAGATGTATTTTTCCTGCGTGTACCAGTAATAATTAAAAATTGCACTAAAATTTTTTTTGTAGATGTTATTAAGAAAACCTTGTTTAAAATTCCTCAGTCATTTGTAAAGATTTTTATTGCTTCAATGACATATGTAATTTGTCAGGAAAGATTATTAGTTGTTTGCTTGTCAATATGGTTATTATGAAGGTCTTACTGCTAAAAATGTAGATATGTCCATATATTGTCATCATACTTCATTCTTCTATACGTTTTATTTAGTCTTATATAGATTTGAATTGATTTTGAGAAGCTTTATCAAGAGAAATACAAAAATGTTTATATAAACTGGACAAAACTGAATGATATACTACCAACTTATCTGAATATGAACTTGAAGGATCTAAAGTCCATATGGTGCCAAGCAAAAGAGAAATGACCAACAATGGTTCAAAGTAATTTTTACCTACTTCTAACAAAATCATGATGCATATTTTAAAGAAAAAAATTCTAAAGATGCAGTTTTTATTATATATGTAATCCATCGTGTTTTAAAGCCGGAACGACAGCCTAGAAAAACTGCAAAGACAACCATCGCCGAATAACAAATATGTACCATAAAGTTCATTGAGAAGGACATTGATATAAATTTATATAGTGGACATCAACCATTTCCTCTAATAAAAAAGGATGTATTTAATGTTCAAATTATTGTTGTAGTAATTGTTCAATTAATTTTTAAAATAGTTTTAAATTTTAATTACAACTTAAAATATATGAACTTTTGGTTATTTATTCAAAAAGTTTTATTTGAAATACATTTAAATATGATTGAATAGAAAGTAGTTTGCAAGTCATATCATCATTTTTTTAAAAGATATGATCATTTTTTAAAGGATATTTTTTTTTGTTGATGCTGAATGTATTGAATGTAAATCCTATTTCATTGTTTATTTCTGTAAGTTATTTTCTTCACGTTTTAGGATATTTACATTTATATAAAAAACTCTAAATTCTAAACTCAATTTAAGTAATCTAGTGAAAACTTAAAATTGTTTAATTTTTTACAGTAAATAATTTTTATATTATTGGTTTTTTGTCTCTTATTAATAAAAGTGTTCTTTTTACTTTATTTGCACACACATTAGTTTTAAAAAAGTTTTCTGTATTATTTTATTCATAATATGTAACCTTCTCCCAGAAAAGGGACCTAGTGTGTGTAAATGAAGTTTTGAGAAAAACGACTTTGGTGACGTCATGCCTATGTGGTGACGTATTTTTTTCGGTTTTAGTGTGACAATACCTTTGCTATTGTTGCTATCTGTTCTCATTTTTATCGATTTTCCCAAGTTCGTTTTGTACGTTTTTACGGGGTAAATAAATTTTTATCAGAAATCTCATTTCATCTTATTCTACATCCTTTTAGGTACCAGAATCCACTCTTAAGTCCAAGCCCGTTTTTGACACACTAGGTCCCTTTTCTCGGAGAAGGTCACATATGTATAAATAGCAAGGTCCCATATATATAGCAATATGCCATTTTCAAGCTAGGAATGCCGAATGAATTTTAATGCTTCGCGGGTAGAGTCAGGTACCTTAATTGCTAAACGTCCTAAAACGGAAATTTAGGGTGGCCTTTAAAACTTTGATTTTTTTACTTTTTATGAATTTAACGCATTATTTATGTTAACAGCTACAAAATCAATGTTTTTATTTGTTGGATAGTTAGTTTGGGTAGTAATTTTCCATATTCGGGCATTGTTGAAATAATACACTTAGAAAAAAGTGGCAACAATAAAACTTGGAAGTAAGAAAATACTACTGCTAACATTGAACGCGGCACAAATTGGGCTAAATTTTATGTCTTGCCATTTAACACAGTTGTTAATGATATTAATATTGCATTAATGATGTTAATATTGCATTTTTCGTTTACAAGAAAATTTGGAAAATGTTAAAAAAGGGAAAAAATTGAAAAAAATCCGTTATTTTCATTTTCATTCACATATAACTTTTGAAGTAGGAATTTAATCTTCAAGCACCACCGCAGAATTTTAGATATGCTTATTTATTATCAAGCTCTAATTATCTGTTCATAAACATCGTTCTTGAATTTGGTTCACCACAAATTTCAATTTGCTTTTAACACAGACAATCTTAATTTGCTTACTGCACATTTGAAAAATTATGTTAAAATTTTCCAAACAGTTTTAATGGCTGCGAGAGATTCAATGATAAAAAGATATATCGATAGACCTGTAGATAATGTATACTCATTCCACAGTAATGTCAATGTGGAGAGAGTGTTTGCGATGGTGAAGAGGAACGAGGATATGGCACCCCATAAAGAAATAACACCAGATGTCAGCAAGTAAAGGCCCGGAAAACGCATTATTTATGTTAACAGCTACAAAATCAATGCTTTTATTTGTTGGATAGTTAGTTTGGGTAGTTATTTTCCATATTCGGATATTGTTGAAATAATACACTTAAAAAAAGTGGCAACAATAAAACTTGGAAGTAAGAAAATACTGCTGCTAACATTGAACGCGGCACAAATTGGGCTAAATTTTATGTCTTGCCATTTAACACAGTTGTTAATGACTTCTAAATTTAAGATTGCATTTTTCGTTTACAAGAAAATTTGGAAAATGTTAAAAAAGGGAAAAAATTGAAAAAAATCCGTTATTTTCATCTTCATTCACATATAACTTTTGAAGTAGGAATTTAATCTTCAAGCACCACCGCAGAATTTTAGATATGCTTATTTATTATCAAGCTCTAATTATCTGTTCATAAACATCGTTCTTGAATTTGGTTCACCACAAATTTCAATTTGCTATTAACACAGACAATCTTAATTTGCTTACTGCACATTTGAAAAATTATGTTAAAATTTTCCAAACAGTTTTAGTGGCTGCGAGAGATTCAATGATAAAAAGATATATCGATAGACCTGTAGATAATGTATACTCATTCCACAGTAATGTCAATGTGGAGAGAGTGTTTGCGATGGTGAAGAGGAACGAGGATATGGCACCCCATAAAGAAATACACACCAGATGTCAGCAAGTAAAGGCCCGGAAAAACAAATGCATTCACTTCCCTTTCGATATTTTTTGTTCCATCCAACGAAGCAATGGTGCAAAAATAATGAAAAAGGATTTTCAGGAGAATAAAAAATGGAGTGCTGAGGAACGAATAAAGGGATTGAAAGAGATGTTGATCAAACAACAAATTTAGATTTAGAGTCCCACCTGAAAGAAAAACTAAAGAATTTACACTCTTATGTAGACCTCTAAAAATTTAAATAATAAAATAACTCTATGTTTTTAAAAGTATGTCATATGTTCAGCAAAAATGCTCGCTAAAAGATTTTGTGCAAAGTTGCAAACATCATTTGGTAGAATTATGGAAATTTAAAGGTAAAAATTTTGATTTTCTTCAATAACCTAAAAATAACGGTAATTTTGTAAATAACGGAACTATGAAAAAGTCACAATACAAAAGTTGCTGCTGAAGCCCTAAAGAACTATTTTCAACAAAAAAAAAAGTTTTTTTTCGCAAAAAGTCGATTTTGGCATATTGCTAAATATATAACAAACAAATATAAAAATATTTAAATAAAAATGTATAGTAAAAACAAATAAAAAACTGTTTTTATTATTGCTTTCAAGGTAATTTAGTGAAAGTAAAAAAAAAATGAATCTCGGTTATTTTTATATTCTTGGGGGTAAATATTGGATAGTTAAAATAAACGAAAACTGTTTATTTTTATATTCTTGGAGGTAAATATTTG
This sequence comes from Eustalomyia histrio, assembly GCA_949748255.1. Taxonomy (NCBI): domain Eukaryota; kingdom Metazoa; phylum Arthropoda; class Insecta; order Diptera; family Anthomyiidae; genus Eustalomyia; species Eustalomyia histrio. The sequence goes on along the minus strand of OX456523.1, from coordinate 94,831,351 downwards.
ATAGTCAAAATAAAGGGAAATCGTTTATTTTTATGGTTTTGCGTTTATTTTTTGATAGTCAAAATTAACAATAATCTTTTATATTGATGTAAAGGGTGTCCCAAGAAGAACGCAATTTTTAAATTTTAAATAAAACACAGATATTAAAAAAAAAATCGTGAAACCTTATTATATCGTAAAGTAGACAGAATGAGGTTATGTATGGAACAATATATCGTGCAGATGGCCGCCGCGGCTTTGCTGGCATGCACGCGATCTTTTAATGAAATTTTCAATGACCGTTTTGCATGAACGCTGCGGTATTTCATTAATGCAGCGTCCAATTTCCTCTTTTAATGCTTGAGTCGTCGTCGGCTTATTCGCGTAAACCATCGACTTCAAAAAACCCCAAAGAAAAAAATCTAATGGTGTTAAATCGCACGATCTAGGCGGCCAATTCTGATCTCCAAAACGCGAAATAACACGACCGGGATATGACTGATGCAGCAATTGAATTGTTTCTCTGGCTGTATGACATGTGGTGCCGTCTTGTTGGAACCACATGCCCTCCACATTCATTTCTTCAATTCTAGGCAAGAAAAAACTGGTTATTATTTCACGATACCGAACACCATTGACTGTTTGCGCTTGACCTGCCTCATTTTTATAAAAAAAGGTCCAATGATTCCTCCAGCCCAAAAACCACACCACACAGTGACACGTTGAGGATGCATTTGCTTCTCGTGAATCACTCGAGGATTTTCCTCACACCAAATGCGACAATTCTGCCTATTGACGAAGCCATCAAGATGAAAATGGGCCTCGTCACTGAAGATGATTTTATCGGCAAAATCAGCATTTTCATGTTGTCTCTCCAATACCCAATTAACGAACTCCCTTCGCTGTCCATGGTCAGCTGGCTTCAGTTCCTGAGTCAATTGAACTTTGTATGCATTAAGATACAAATCTTTCGTCAAAATTCGCTGCAAAGTGGATTTGGAGACACCAATTTGCTGAGTTTGGTGTCGAATTGAGGTGGATGGAGTTTGAGCAACATCATCACGTACAGCTGTGACATTTTCGATCGATCGACCTGGTCGATGGCGCGTTGTTGTCTTTACATCACTAACAGACCCAGTTTCGGCAAATTTATCCATTAATCTCTTTACAGTTGACTCTTTTGGAGCATTATTGTGACCCCAAATTGATCGCAATTTGCGAACTGTAGCCGCAAAACTTTCACCATTTTGGTAAAACAATTTCACAATGAGAATGCGTTGTTCATTCGTGTAGCGCTCCATTTTTACTAACCTCGTACCTTCTACTAGCAAACAATAACAATTGTTCAAATGTCAAACAAGTAAACTTCGAATGTTGCCAGATTTAAAAATTGCGTTCTTCTTGGGACACCCTTTATTATCTACACTGATAAGGAGCCTGCATACCAAATTTCAACTTCCTAGGTCCAACGGTTTGGGCAGGCCGTAAAGCACCCCACCATTTTTACAACGTCACTGGCCAAAATTCTAATTGAAGGAGTTAGAACATACCCCCAGCAAGGCATATTTCATATATCGTGTTTCTAGCTTAAGGGGTTTGGGCAGACCGTGAAAGGGGAGTTTTTCCCCTATTTGCCCCTCCCCGAAGGAATTTCCAAAAACCCCGTCTTAGCGGATGTCTACTCCGAAGGGGGAGCCTACATACCAAATTTCAGCCTCCTACCTGTTGTGGTTTGGGCTGCGCGATTTTGAAGAGTGAATCAGTCAGTAACTTTATTTTTATAAATATGTGAAATTGACTTGTACCCTATTCATACTGAAACCCAAAATACGTTTTTTTTTGTTTTTTTTTTCAAGTTTTCAATTTCATACAAATTTTAAATCGAAAACTTGAAAATAACGAAAATACGTATTTTAGACAGGGACTGAAACTAAACCCGAACCCAAACGGGTTCAGGTTCGCTGTTTATAAAAACTTTGAACCCGAACCCGTTGAACCCAAAAATTTAACCAGGTTCGGGTTCAAAAATAAAAAAATTATTCTTGCTGTTCACGGCGTAATAAATGTAAATGTCACCGCTAGGATTGACAACTTAGTTAAAAATAATATTGAAATATATGAAAAATATCCAAGACTGGGGAAAAAACATAAAACGGAAACGCCATTATTGTATCAATCGGCTGCGATTATATTCGCAGTACCTGCTACGCAAGTAAGCGTCGAAAGAGCAAAGAACAAATCAAAAAGAAGTAAACTTGAAAAATATATATTAGTTATCAAATTAACAGAAATTTTTTTTGAGAAATAAATAAATTCCTATTAATAAATCCCTAGTAAGCAAAATCGTATCGAAAATAAATCATTTTATCGCAAAATTTGTTCGATATCGAGTTCGATCGTGTACACTGCGTATCATAACTATGGACGCATCTTTGATTTAGCTTTGATGTTAGTTGATAAAAAAGTTAGACCTTTTAAGTTATCATATACTATAAAATAATCAAAAACACATATTATTCAAAAAAATAATTCATTTATACTCTTTGATTTTAGTTTAATTGTGCATTTTTAAACTTATTGCTGTTTCATAACTATAGACGCATTTTAAAAAAATAAATCAAATTCTCTTTTAAAAACTTAAATAAAATGATATAATATTAATTAATAATGGGTAGGGCCTCCCTTATTTTGAATAAGTTCAAAAATTATATCTGTCAAACTATCTATCAAATTCGTTCGCAATTGTTCGCTGATTGACCGCAATTCATTGATAACTGCTTCTTTGAGATCAAATACAGATCGGTATTGGCGGTTTTCTGCATAAACCCGACGAGCCAATATTCCCCAAATGTTCTCGATTGGGTTTTGATCAGGAAAACAAGCAGGCCAATCCATAGTTTTAATATTTTTAGACTGAAACCATTCTTGAGTATGTCGACTTTTATGAACTGAAGCGTTGTTTTGCTGAAAAAGTAGCTCTTCATTGTTGTTGCTTTCTAAAAATGGCACCAATTTGTTTTCCAAAATTTTAACGTACTCCAATGAATTCATCCGACTACTTGGAAATGCCAAATCAAGCATATCGTCGCTGCAAAATGCTCCCCAGATTATTAAGGAACCGCCACCGAAATTTCGTTTTGAGAAATATCGTGGTTCCTTCCGTAGATCTCTCCAATAGCAATTCAAACCGTTTGGACCATCAAGATTGAATTTTTTCTCATCTGAAAAAATCACCTAAAAACAAGTAAAAAAGGTCTAATTCGGCTGTGCCGAATCTTTGAATACCCTCCACCAATGTCCTAAAAAGATGTTCTCTTCTGTTTTTGATACAAATAATATAAAAAAAACTTTTGAAGTAAAATTATATAGGTGAAAAAATTTTTTGAGGTGAAAAACTTTTTTAGATGTGAAAAGAACTTTTTGGTGGAAAAAAAAAATAGAGGTGAAAAAAATTTTTAAGGTGAAAAAATTTTTTGTGGTAAAAAACTTTTAGTGGTTAAAAAATGTTTGAGGTGAATACAAAATATTTATTGCTAAGCGACTGGTGAAAAAATATGAGAAAATATGTTATGTACCAGTCGCTACTATGAAATTGTACTAAATTTGTATGGGCAATTTAGAGGCACCTTTATATTTTCACTAGTTTTTTTAAACATGGACCGCACAAATAACACATTTTAAAGCATAGTTTTTTCAATACTCAATTTTGTTCCGGCTAATGGGGACTAGCTCTGCATCTGAATATGCCTAGTGGAGAGAATGCACTTTCTGATGCGCCACGTATTGATAAATAGTTGCAACGAATGTTCTTTCTTTAAAAAATTGAAGTGTGTTTGTCTAATAGAGAGAATCCAGCAAAGAATTTAATTTATTAAAGAAGGAACATGAGTTGTAACTATTTGTCAATAGATGGCCCATTAGAAGGTGCATTCTCCATTAGGAATATTTTGCTGCAGAGCTAGTCTCCATTAGCCATATTGTGCTATTGTGCAGTAGAGTATTATTGATTTTCTAATTTCTTCGTAACATAAATGAATATTTGCCAAAAACTATAAAAAATATATGTTTTATGTGCATATTATACCTTAATTTTTTAAATCAATATTCATTTAGATGTTTAAGAGCACAATATTGCACTTAATTCATGTGTATTTTTTATAAAAAAAAATTAACATAAATATACATTTGCCAATCCCTCAATTCTCAAAAATACAAATGGAATAAAAAAAAATACTTTTTTCCTCTATGAAAATTTCTTTTTTGGCAAAATGTGAAACAAATGCTTTTATTACGTCAAACATTTGGAAAAATTACATTAAAATTATGTAATAAGTCTTCTAGCAACATCTGGCCATGGGCCAGGATATAGTTTCAATTTAATTCTGCGCCAGCTATTCAAAAGTAGCGGCACTAAAGCAATTATGCATTTTGCTCTTTTTTTATATATAAATTCCTTAATTTATTAAAGAGAGAACATTAGTTGAAACTATTTCTTAATAGATGGCGCATATGAAAATAAATTCTTCCTATTAGGCATATTTTGCTACAATATGCAACAGGGTATTATTGATTTTCTATTTCGTTCGTAACATAAAAGAATATTTGCCAAAAACTATACAAACATATATGTTTTATGTGTATTTTATACTTTAATTTTCTAAATGAATAGTCATTAAGATGTTTAAGAACACAGTATTACAATTTTTCGTATGTGTATTTATTATTTTTGAAAGAAAGAATTAACATAAATATGCAGTTTGCAATGGCTCAATACTTGAAAATTATACGAATTAACCGAAAAATACCATTTTGATCTATGAAAATTTGTTTTTAACATAAAAATGTGAAACAAATGCTTTTATCACGTCGAACATTTCAGAAATTTACTTTAGTATTATTAAATAAGTCTGCTAGTGACAGTTTAATGTACTAGAATTTGAAATATGTATTCCTAAGATAATTAAAAACCAAATCCAAGGCCAAGCCGACCTAAGCATGGCGCAGGGTATTGTTTTTTATTTACTTGAGCGCCATCTACTTCTAAGTATAGACACTAAAGCAATTATGCATTTTCAAAGAAATGTATATATAAAGATCAAAGACATTAATTTATTAAAGAAAGAACATTAGTTGAAACTATTTCCCAATAGATGGCGCATCTGAAAATAAATTCTTCATATTAGGCATATTTTGCTGCAATATGCAACAGGGTATTATTGATTTTATATTTCGTTCGTAACATAAAAGAATATTTGCCAAAAACTATTTAAAAATATATGTTTCATGTGTATATTATACTTTAATTTTCTAAATCAATAGTCGTTTAGATGTTTAAGAACACAGTATAAAAATTTTCGTATGTGTATTTATTTTTTTTGAAAGAAAGAATTAGCATAAATATGCAGTTTGCAATGGCTCAATACTTGAAAATTATACGAATTTACCCAAAAAATATAATTTTGATTTGAACATAAAAATGTGAAACAAATGCTTTTATCACGTCGAACATTTCAAAAATTGACTATAGTAATATTAAATAAGTCTGTTAGTGACAGTTTAATGTACTTGAATTTGAAATATGTATTAAATGTCATATTTGTGATTCCTAAGATAATTAAAAGCCAAATCCAAGGCCATGCCGACCTAAGCATGGCGCAGGGTATTGTTTTTTATTTACTTGAGCGCCATTTACTTCTAAGTATAGACCCTAAAGCAATTATGCAATTTGCTTTATCTTTATATACACATTTCTTTGATGGGGCAGGGTATTGTTTTAGTTAATTCAGCGCCACCTATTCAAAAGTAGCGGCACTAAAGCAATTATTTTGCTATTTCTTTAGAAATAAATGTCTTTGGTTACAAAAACAAAAAATACAGTTAATGGAATAAAACGAAAAACCAACAAAGCTTAACAGGAAAACCCAATCTGGTTTACTATTTCTCTTATAGTAGCCAAAGAATTGGAAATATTTGAACGGAACATCCTAAGAAAATGCATCGGAAAAAATTATGAAAATTTCATAAAACGATTTTCAAATAGTTACGTCTATGAAAATGCCGATGTTCTACCCTTCTGTAGGTACTCCATGTCGTTGCACGCCAGATTTGTTGATACGAAAGCGAGAAAAATAACATCTGGGCTGGATCTACATATCTTTCTCTTGTCAGTATAATTAATTCTATATGAGCCCAGCCTCCGGCAATCATAGTGGCTGAAGATGATATACGTATATACTAAGTTTTGCATGAACTGTAATAAGACTATGTTTTGTCAATTTATGTAACAGAACTTTTGTTATTTAGTTTTAGTAATGTTATTTACATAAGTCTGCTCTGTTAGCGACTTTAACAATGTTGCTTTTTACGTTAGCTTAGTTATTAGAGTAACACACATATAGCTCTAAGAATGTTATTATTCTCATAGTATGTAAGACAATAAATGTAATCGAACAAGAAGAAGACTTAATAACATTTTTACTTACTTAACAGAAAAAAAAATAGATACAGAAAAATTGTAGAAATTTGTATGGAAAATTTAGAGGTACCTTCACATTTTTATTCATAACTTTTTAACCGATTTTGCTCATTTTGAATACCAAACTGCTCGGAAGGATGTTCAATAATCTGCGTCTTCGAGTCGTGATCGCCATTTCAACAGACAGACGGACATCGCTAAATCGACTTAAAATTGCATAAGGATCACGAATATATATACTTTATGGGGTCTTAAACCTATATTTCGACAAATTACAAACGGAATGACAAACTGATATATACCCTCACCATATATGGTGGAGGGTATAACCAAGGACCCTTGAAACCAGGATGAACAAACTACATTTTTTTTAGCCACGCATGATGCCATGGTGCCATGATGCCATGATGCCAAATGACGAAACTACAAAAAATTCTTAGGCGACACCATGAAATTCTTAGGCGATTTACAGAAACATTTAGCCAAATGCAATGGTACAACTCCAAGTACAGTGATTGTGTTGTGAATGTAAACATGTTTGAATTTTTTTTTCCTAACATTCAACAAAAACACAATATAAATTATTATTATAACAAACAAATGGATATTTGATTGTTATTGCTTAAGACAACAAACAAAACAATGGTAAACGTGAGTATGAAAGAGACAAAAAACACAAAACAACGGTAAACATGAGTAAAGATAAAAAAACCCCATTTTAATAAACATTTACATTTTATTATAATATTTAAATTTTTAATGTAAATTTCTTAAATATAAATAAATAAATAAATTCTTAATTTTACTATTTTCCATGTAATTCAGGAAAGAAAATGATAATTTGTTTGCTCTAAGTTTTGTTTAATTCTGTGATAAATATGACTTTTTTAATTCATTATATTCTTAAAGATAAATTTAATAAAATATGGTTTCATTTATTTTTAAAAAAATTTATTTCTAATTTTTTTTTTTTATTAAGTCAATAGATTATAATTATCCTTACAGACTAAGGATTACAATACAAATATACAGGAAACAAAATAAAAACATTAATTATTTAAATACAAAATAATATTGCGTTTTAAGGTCATTCTATTTTTGGATAACTGAATTTGCTAATAAAACTTATTAAACTCCACACAAAGACGACACAGCGGATCATTGTTTATTCATTAATTAATATTCATTCTACGTTTCTTTAGTAAAATTAAGAATTTATTTATTTATATTTAAGAAATTTACATTAAAAATTTAAATATTATAATAATATGTAAACGTTTATTAAAATGGGTTTTTTTATCTTTACTCATGTTTACCGTTGTTTTGTGTTTTTTGTCTCTTTCATACTCACGTTTACCATTGTTTTGTTTGTTGTCTTAAGCAAAAACAATCAAATATCCATTTGTTTGTTATAATAATAATTAATATTGTGTTTTTGTTGAATGTTAGGAAAAAAAAAATTCAAACATGTATACATTCACAACACAATCACTGTACTTGGAGTTGTACCATTGCATTTGGCTAAATGTTTCTGTAAATCGCCTAAGAATTTCATGGTGTCGCCTAAGAATTTTTTGTAGTTTCGTCATTTGGCATCATGGCATCATGGCACCATGGCACCATGGCATCATGCGTGGCTAAAAAAAATGTAGTTTGTTCATCCTGGTTTCAAGGGTCCTTGGTATAACAACAGAATAGAAAAATAAAAAAAAATTGATAAATTTAAAAAACCGACAAAATCAAAAATCATTGAACTTACCTTTTTCCAGTTTGTCTGCAAATTTTTCTATGAAAACTCCAGGCGAGCTTGCTTGTGCTGAGAAAGTAGTTTTGGCATTGTCATCAGCTTTTGTCTTGTTATAGTTCCAGACTCCTTTAGGAGTCTACTTATCGTAGATTTGGATACTTTCAAGCCGCACTCATTAGCAGTCTGTGAAAGGCTTTTCATATAATTGCTTGCAGCGTTCATAACATGGCGTCGATCTCTCTCTGATAGCTTTTTTTCTCCCCCCTGTTTTATTCTTCCCGTATCCACTTTGATTTTTTGCAAAACTTCCAACAACTTTATCCGATCGCTTAATTTTTCGTCCAATTTCCCGATAACTTAAACCCATTTAAAGAAAAGCTAAAATTTTGCCTTTTTCGATCACACTTAGGTATGTACCACATGGCATTTTGTTTAGAAATGAAAAAAGAAAACAATTTAGCAAAATTAGTATTAAATTTGGTGACACAACTTTTATTTGAACTCATTTAAATTGATCTTTTGACAATGCCTCTTACAGTGCTTTGTTCCATAGACAAAAATCAAATATAAAAGTTGGTCATGAATATTGATAAATAATATATTTTTGGAAAGATTATAAAGCAACTAAAAGATATGAAAAAAAATTTTTGGTTTAACTCTTTTTGGCGCCATGAGAGGGCGCTAAACTTGAACAATTTTTAGCAATAATGGTATAACAATAAATATGGCTTTAAGTTGTTTCACAAAAAAAATATATAAAATTTATTTTTTAAAAAATTAATTTAAAGTTTGGTTGTTATTTTGTCTTAATATATTTGTAATCGACTAAAAATACACTGTACAGTATAAATCTTTAGTACAATTATTTTTATAAAATATATTTTTGGAAAGATCATGAAGTAGCTTAAAATCGTGTAAGAGAATATTTTGGATTTAGCTTTTTTTAGAGCCACGAGAGGGCGCTAAACTTAGAGAATTTGAAGCAAAAATAGTTAAACACAAAAAAAAATTTTAGATGTTTCACAGAAAAAAGTTTTAAAAATTAAGTTTTTCAAAAAGTGGTTCAAAGTTTTTTTTATTTAATTGTTCTAGTATATTTGTAAAAAACTAAAAATATAAATTTGTTTGTAAGTTTTAATGTAAATCTTTTAAAATTTTATTTTTTGTGGCTTTAATTTATAGATTTTGTTTTGTTAAAAACCAAAAATTTACAAAATTTTGATGGAGTAAAAAAAAATACGAAAAAAGGGTTATTTTTTTTGTAGTTTTTCAAAGTTTATACTATTATCTCAAAGATAATGGAAAGAATATAACAAATATTTAGCCACAAATTATAAAAAATAATGTTATTAAAAATGTGTATTTTTATGATTTTTTAATAAATTTGGTGCAATTTTGTAGTATTAAAAATTAAAATGAAGTCAAATAAAATAAAGTTCCCCGATAATATATTTTTAAAAAAACATATTTTTAGAAAGATTATAAAGCGTTGTGTGAAAACAATTTAGATTTGACTCTTATTTGTACTACTAGAGGGCGCTAAATACGTGGAATTTTAAGGAAAACTTGTTAACAAGAAATCGGTTTTAATTAGAAATATCACGAAAAGTTTATTCGAGTGTATTCGTCACGAATAGTGTATTCAAAATACCGAATATTCGGTTTTCGGCTTAAAACGAATATTCGGTCAAATAAAAAAGAACCTAATTTCAAATAAAAAGTGCAATTTTCTTAATAAAATGATTACACACACTTAGGCCAAGTTTTTGGGATGAGAGTTAAACTTGGTTTAGTTAAACCGAAAACGAATTTTGTCTGCCATTTCCATGTTTATTAACATAAATTTGTCGGAACAACTTTTCGTTACATAAAATTTTGGTCTTCATTGAAATAAAATAAAAAAAATTCAAAATCAGTATTCAAGTTGCAAGCTGTGATAAACTGAGTTTAAAGATAATCTACATCCTAAAAACTCGGAATTAGGCAACAAATAAACGTTTTCGACTGTAACTATTCATTTTCGCTTATTTAGTTTAATTTTTCGTATTATTTAAAAGGTTACATCCCTGATAATATTTGTCGCATAGTTTTTATTTAATAAAAACTTTTAAAAATTTAATCACGGATTTCGACATATACGTAAGGGATCTATCGATAATTTCGGAATTTTAAAGGTAATTAAAAGTAAATTCATTCAACTTTTTTGATAAAAAATTAGTTTCAATGACGTGTAATATAACTGTATTTTAAGGGTAATGCCATTTAAAATAATTACAATAAACCTATTGTTTGTCAAACATACTTTTAAACAAGTAAGAGCGGCTAAATTCGGCTATGCCGAATCTTATATACCCTTCACCATGGTGGGGAAAAAACTGAAGTTTATATATGGACATATATGGAATGGACAGATTTATATACGGACGCCTTTAAGAGGAAATTAACCGTTTAGTTTGGTGATAAAACTTGGACTCGGGAAGATTTATGGTTCCAGAAAATAGGCATTTTAAAAAAATGTATGTTTTGGGCATAACTTTTTTGTATCTGAACCGATATTTCCGACTTTTTCAGCAAATATGTTATACTAAAGATTTTCGATCTTTTGCTATATAAGACGTATCCATAGGTCATATTACAGCTCTAGAATAGTGTTTGTTGTTTGTGTATAAAAGGTGAAGAGGTGAAAGAAAAGAATTTCAACAAATCGTAAAAAGAAATCATACAACTGCATGTGTTTTATTTCTACAAACGTTTGATTTAGCTGGCAAATTTGCATTTGGGATTTTATTTCGCTTTTTTATTAAAAATATTTGTAATTTCTTAAGCTTAATTTTAAAAATTTGAAGGAAGATAGTTTATAATTTTTTTTTTATAAATTATTATAAGTTATGACCTAAAATAGTTGCACTCAAAGGTAAATTATGTATAAAATTTTCTTAATATATGAGAAAATGGTTTAAAAATCTTTTAATAAATTCTTTTAAATCGGAGCAAAAAATAGAAATAAAACCGTTTGTATTTTGTTTGTATCAGAGGGTTTTTATAAAAATTTTGATGTTTTTAGCCTATTTATTGATTATTTAATGATTAATATAAAATTTTATTTAAATTAATTATTAAATGTTAAAAAAAAAATAAACTAAAAAAAAAAATCTCAAGAAAAAAAAAATGTCCGAAAAAAAAGTGAATTGACCGGGATTCGAACCCGCGACCCTTCCACCTGTGGTGAAGGGTATAAAAACGTTTGTATTTTGTTTGTATCAGAGGGTTTTTATAAAAATGTTGATGTTTTTAGCCTATTTATGGATTATTTAATTATTAATATAAAATTTTATATAAATTAATTATTAAATGTTAAAAAAAACCATAAATAAACAAAAAAAAGTCTTAAGAAAATAATAAAAAAAAAATGTACAAAAAAAAAGTGAATTGACCGGGATTCGAACCTCGAACCCGCGGCCTTAGAGAAAAAAAGTATTTGTGACATAGCGTCTAGACAACTGAGCTATTGAAGCTCACACAAAATCATCGTGAATAGAGGTACATATATAAAAGTCTTCGTTCATTAGAGATTTGTTTAGTTTCTATTTAAATGACAAATCTTTGTATGTGTGTTGTTTGTGTATAAAAGGTGGAGATGAAAGAAAAGATTTTAACATATGGATGTGTTTGTTATGCGTAAAGTTCTACATACATATTAAACAAAGGGATTTTACCGGAAAAATTAGAGGTAGTCCTGGTTTTTTGCTAATATCTCAGCCATTAATTAACCGATCTGTCAGATTTTTAATAGCAAACAGAAATGGATCACATGTAACAGAAATAAAAAACAATCAAGTCCTCATCATGTCTGGGTTCTTCGGAAAACCCATTTCAACACACAGACGGACAGACGGACATCGTTAAATCAACTTTCCTTTTCATAAGGACCCAAAATATATATACTTTATAGGGTCTAAGATCAATATTGTAGAAATTACAAACGGAATGACAAACTTATATATACCTTTCCACCTGTGGTGAAGGGTATAATAATTTGTTTTATAATTGTGGTTAAACTTAAAATTTCCTAATTACATTGAACGTAAATGTTGAAACTTCTCACGGGTATATCTCTATTGTTAATATAAACAAAATATCAAATAAAAACAATGACGCATAATCATAGTTAAAATAAAGTATACTTTAAGAGTTCTAAATTCGACTTTTCTTAAAAGTATTCTTTAGGCATACTATAGACAAGTAAAATTATACTTTAAACGCTAAAGTCTGCTTTAAAATTAAAACTAGCTGAAGTTGACTCTATCCAATTTAACAACACACAACAGCTGTTTTCCGCCAAGAAAATTTTTGTGAAAAAAAATGTTTGAATTGCAAATTATTAAAAGGAAAATTATATCAATAAATACGATATTTTGCATAACATTTATTAAGTTAATAAATTTTTATTAAAAAAAATACGCTTTTCAATCCTTTTTTATAAAGTTTTTTCCTCTTAACATTTTGCAATTGCAAATCTTTTATTTTGTATTAAAACTCGTCTTGGTTTATTTTTGCGTTTCCTGTTTGTGCAGTTTGAAACATAACCTGGCTTTGTCTTATGTCAGATGAAGCCTCTAAAGCTATTTCGATAGCTTCGTGAAGCGTCTTAGTTCTACTTGCTTCAATCGTTCCGACTATTTCTCAATTCTTTAGACCGTTTTTAAACGCATTAAACGCTATCATTGCATTCGTGTTGCTAATGGTTTCCCTACTAGTTTCACCAAGTGCGTTTACTTGAAGTTCGTTCAACTCCATTGTCAGTGTCTCTATTTTGTCAGCGAATTTTCTTATCGTTTCTGACTGTACTACACTAGTCAGTTCGTTTAGGACTACATTTGGAGATTTCTTTATGGAATATGTCTTTTTGAGTGAACTCAGAAGAGTCTCGATGTTTGTTGGCACTGATATTTGTCGCACTCTGTTCTGAACCTTAGTCGTTAGTTTTGTCCTAAAGACAAAGTTGAAAAATGAGGTATGTTTTTCCTGGGAAATAGTCTCCTTTATTATTTCTAGATTAGCAATGAACGCTTCTAGCTCATCTCTTGCACCACTGAAAGATGGTAATAGTTTCGAGATAGATGCTAGTTCAGTCGTGTTCAAAATATTATTGGTCATCGTGTCGGTTTCAATATATTCTTCTTTTGTATTACTAGATTCTTTTTCTATACTACTACTACTTGTCTGTTGCGCTTCGTGAAACTGAAGAATATTCAAAGTTTCTCTTTTCAATGTAGTAAATTTTTCTAACTGTGTATTCTTTTCTACTTCTGTTATTTTCAAACTATTCAATGTCGTATTTGCATCTACTTGCAATTTCTCAAGTTCCTCTTTTTGGATTCTATAGTCTCTAATGAATAAGGTCTGCCTGATGATTTCCTTGGATTTGTTAATATAGTTTCTACCTGTTTATATATTTTATCCATTTGTCTATAATATTGATAAGAACAAAATCATTATTTAAAACTTCATATTTATTTTATTCACACAATTTGTACTAAAATTAGTTTCTATTATTCAATTTACTTAAAAAATCCTTGATCGAAGTAACCTTATCTAATACATTTAGTTCGTCTACTTTTTCTACAATAGAGTTTATTTTCTCCTCTACTTGTATGTCATTTGCTTTTCCTAAGATGTATTCCTTTACATTATTTATTTGCTCGTAAGTTGTACTTGTTAAATAATTTCTTATATACATAAACAATAATATTATACTTATGATTATAATTACCGTTGCTGTTGCCACTAATAATGTAGCTCTTAACATAATTTCTATATATATTTTCTTTTTTTTTTATATAATTCTCTGTTTCAAAAAAAAAAATTTCTTCTTCAATATTATCTCAGATTTTTGCTACGATTGCATTCTTCCTTTTCCTTTTTTTTCCTTTCTAGACTCTTATATTCTCTGATTTCTGCTATAATCTTGTAAAATTCCAAATTGAGATCTACTAATGTCTGTGTAAGGTATGTTTTCTCCCTATCACATTCTTCTATTAGTATTCTCTCCTTTATTGAAGTGATTTTATTTTCTAGTAGTGTTAGTTTCAATTTTCTTTCTCCAATAAAACTCCTAAAAATTGGATATTTTGGTTCTTCTTGTTTGTGCTTTCTAATTAAAGGTTTAGGACCTAGAAGTAATATTTCCGGCTTTTTAGTTATTTTCCCTAACTTCCATTGCTCGTTAGCACTTTTTATTTCCTTTAATATCTTATTTAGAGAGTCACTGCTCATATAAAAATATTTCTTCTATATGCCTCTTTATTTCTTTTCTTTTTTTTTTAATTCTTTTACAAATTATTGTCATTGTCGCAAAGTTATACTTGTGCACAGCACTCAATACAAAATTGCGATATAACAGCACTCAACATAAGATTTGCTAATTGAATACATTAACTTGATACTTAGCGGTAGGTATTCGGCAGCGTCAGGTATTCGGCAGTGTCGGATATTCGGCAGTGTCAGATATTCGGCAGCGTCAGATATTTGGCAGCGTCAGATATTCGGCAGCGTCAGATATTTGGCAGCGTCAGATATTCGGCAGCGTCAGATAATTGGCAGCGTCAGATATTTGGCAGCGTCACAGGATTTCGGCAGCGTCGCAGGATCGCCATGTATTAATACTCGTCTTAGTTTATTTTTGTTTTAATCTTCTTTATTTATTGGACAGCGTTGCTGTCTTTTTTTTAGTTCATGTTTAACTCTATGTTTAATACTGACTTACTTCTAATTTTACATCGACTTATATACTAAATTTGTTTGTACTGTAACAAAGGGGAAACGTCAAAACAAAATTAACATTGACCCACTTGAAACATCTGCGCACCAGATTACTGCAGTCGCAGTGTTTCAAAATGTCACATGCATTCGTTGCACTCGAACTGTGTGAGGTCTAGTATCAACAGACACACTACTTGACAATGGTCAGTACTACAAATAATGCAACGTGAAACCCTTTATTACGTTCTTACTCATGGGTATTCATAATTGTTTTATTTGTTTTCTTTATTTTTATTAGTTCTGACTAATTCAACTTAAGGTTGAAATACAAATCGTTGTTTTCCCTTTGTACACTATGTACCGTGAGTATGCACACTACAATTTACACACTTTTAATTTTTTTCGGCAAATATAAAATCAGCTGATCAATGTTGCCACCTGCTTCTTTTTTAGTACAAAATGTATGAGGGCATTTGGTACATTTGATGTGATACCCATTTAGAGCCGGTTCAACATAAAACTGGCTTTAATTCTGACTATAATAGCAAAATAGATAATAACAAGTTTTTAATTTAAAGTCGTTTTTAAAAAAAGCCGACTTTAGTGCGGGACTATGATCACGGGCCAATGTATTTAAAATTTTTAAATTTTTTGTGATGGCTTCTATTTTAAAAAATTCAGATTTAATTGATTGTTGGCTTTCTGCACCTTCAAATAATAAATTAGCAAACATTTACAAATTTGTAACACCAAAGATAGGAGATTCATATTTCGACAAGAACACCTTAATACAAAGTGTTAATTTTTTTAGTGTTTAAATGAAAAAGTACTGGAATATAAGCAAATATAATAGAAGTTTTTTGAAAATAAAAATTCTACATGGCTTTGTTGAGCGAAGACAACTAGCGATGATAGTTGGTTGGAAGTGTTTTAGGTTTTTATTTGTTTTAAAAACTTCCCAAGTTCGAGTTTTATAAAAGTCAGATTTCAATAAAAACTTATTTTCTTAAATATAGTATTTAGTTATTTGTTATTACGTTAAAAATATTTTATTTTTTTGTAAGTAAATTTTTTTATATTTTTTAAAAATATTTTTAGGGATTATAAAGACTTAAAAAAATTACTTTTTAGTTACAAAACCGAATTCAACGAAATTTAGTATACATGTATTTTATGTTTATTTAAATTAATTTGATAAGTTTGAATGTAATCGGTTAACTTTTACAGATTTATGTAATTTTTTTAAAAAAGGATATATGACAGGTGAGCGAGTCCTTCCAGACACGTTAATAACTTTGTTCTAATTACAATTATGAATTTTCGTTAGGTTCTGACCAAATTTGAAGATTTTATTACATTTTTAAACTTCAGGATATATGAAAGGTAGGCGTGTCCTTTTTTTCCCAAATTTCGCTTTTCTTCTAATTAACTCAAACTAAAATCGCGTCACAAATTTCAGTAAGCTACGATAACTCCTTCTATTTTTGTCCACTCGATATATGGAAACAAAGCACTGTGCGTCTATAGTTATGAAACACTGAGTAATACAGTTATAGGTGGTAATGCTCTAATTTCAAAAATCTAATAGCCCATATTTACAAAAACAATAGTACCGTTACTATACTATATTACAAAACAATAAGTTTCATAAATATATATGTTAAGCTTTAGATAACACAAAAAATGCAATGCGTCTATATTTATGATACGCAGTGTATAATCTGCAACGTTATATCACAGTTGTCTTGAAGAGTCAATAGATGTGATGAAAATGTAGGTAAAATCGGCTTTCGGGGATTTATTTGTACTTGTTTTAAGGTCAAAAATATGCTGCAAACCCCGAAATCGTAGCTGATCAGCTTCTCCAAATGTGTGTGTGTGCACGCATTATACCACATTCAGCTCTCCCCAGGACGTAGTGGTATATCGATCCGATCTTTTTTGGTATTTTTTTTTTAGTTTTTGTATTTTTTTTTAATTTGAATGTGAACCACTCCTAAACGTCAAGTTTTTTTCTGCATTTCATTTTAAATTTCTCAATTTCAGACTAACTCAATTTGAACCATGGAAAGATACACAATCGAGCAACGCGTTAAATCCGTACTGTCATATTACGCTCATGCTTCTGAAAATTCAAAAACGTTAGAGAATAAATATAACGATGGCATATTTGAATTCGATTGTGAAAATTGAACGACTTAACAAAATAGACCTGTTGTTTGGGCGGATGCTGAAAAAGTAGTATTTATTTATTTATTTATTGAACCGTTAACTTATAATTACAAATTATAAACTAACTTTAATATGAGCAATAGCAACATGGGCCTTCAGCTCTTTACAGTGTAAGATACTTAGTTATAATTAATAATTATTTATAAAAATATATACAAATATACATGTTTGAACTATATCTCATTATAAAGATTTGAGATTTTAAGAAATTTGGTTAATACTGCAATATTATCTATGGAAGGGTGGAATAAGGGATAAAGTGGATCTGAGTTATGAAATATTGCTGACCGAATGTTGTTAATTTTCGGACAATCACAAAGAAAGTGGGATGGGTTTGTGGGATATGAGATTCTGCAGGTACAGAAAGGTGTGATATTAGTATTAAATAGATGGCTGTGTGTGATTCTAGTATGGCCTAGCCGGAGACGTGCAAACTTTGTGCAATCTAATCTGGTGACATTAGTCATGTTATCATTCATAAAGTTGTATACGTTAACCATGTTTCGATTAATATTTTTATACCAGGTAGATGTTGAGTTAAACATTGAGACCTGCTCCATTTGGAAATATTTCTCCTCAATTAATGATTGTATGTCTTTACGATTGAAGTTTGGTGCTGAGTGTAATGGATATTTCGCGGCTTTACGGGCGGCAAAATCAGCATATTCATTTCCTTCTATTCTGCTGTGACCAGGTACCCAAATCAATGTAAGATTTGGAAATTTAGCAGCAAGAATGTTCCTAATATTGGAAATGTAATATCCACTATTTGAGACATTTTGTATTGCTTGTATTGCAGACAAAGAATCTGAGCATATTGCAAATTTTCCTTGCTTGTTTTTAACGTATAACATCGCTTCGTGAATAGCTATCAGTTCCGCCGAAAATATGGAACTATGGATTGGTAAGTTGTAAATCGTATAATACTGTTGTCGGCTGTAACGCTAAATGTGACTGAACAATCTGTTTTGGATCCATCAGTATATAAAAATTTAAAGTCTTTTAGTTTACCCTTGATCATAGCAAACATTGTTTTGAATTGAGACGTATCAGTATTGGATTTTGACAGCCCGTGCAAAGTTGTATCTATAGATCCAGTATCTAAAGACCAAGGTGGGAGTTGATTTAAATTGTTATTAGGAGTATGAAGGGGAATGCCTAACTGTTTACAATTTTTGATTGCCCTATAAATAACTGAGGGAACTTTGGGTGTTTTTTTGGACTTCATGATTTTCCTCCCAATCTGGGTTAACGGTGTTTTGGAATTATATAACAATACCCGAAAAAGTTTGGTAGTTAAAATTTCTTTTTGCGTATTTATTGATTTAATGTTGGCTTCAAATAACATATTTGCTGTTGGTGTTGTCCGGAAAGCTCCTAGAGATATTCTAACCGCTGAGTTAATTATTGAATCGATTTTTTTAAGTTGAGATTTAGGAGCTGACCCGTAAATTGGAAGTCCGTAATTTATTTTTGAAATTAGGAGAGCTTTTGTGACTGATAGGAGAGATATTGTATTGCAGTTAAACTTTGTACTAGATAGACATTTTAATATGTTGAGTCGTTGCGTTAAGGAGGCTATTAGACTGTCAATATGATTGTTCCATTTGTATTTTTTATTGATGATTAAGCCGAGTACCCTAAGGGTGTCAGTTTTTGATATTACGATTTTTACGCAATTTTTCAGTCTACATATATGTATGTATTTACACTTAGTCTTTGATAGCGAAGCTCCAGATGTGTTACACCAGTTGATAATATCATTAAAAAGGGGATCTAGATTCAATACTGCGTTTTTCCTTCTGTCCGAACGGATGATCAAATTGAAATCGTCAGCGTATGTACAAAAATCAATATCCTTATATACCGATATTACTGAGCATAATTTATTATAAGCGATAACAAAGAGGATAACTGATAAGGGTGATCCCTGGGGAATTCCATTATACAGAGGGAGAGATTTAGAGTGAATGTTATTTAATCTAACTGTTATTCTTCTCTTAGTCATAAAATTCGATACATATCGAATGATTTTCGGTCCAACCCTCCAATCAATTAATTGCTGTAATATTGAATGTAATCCAACTTTATCAAATGCACGTTCGAAGTCAAGCGACACAATGGTCACGTGTTTACGTAACGAGATGCAGTTAGCAATTTGGTAGTCTACATAAAGTAGACTATCAATTGTACCGATTCCCTTTCTGAACCCGAATTGTCGGTTATTGAGTAGTTTGTTCGAGGTAACAAACCACCATAATCTATTGGCAATGATTTTATCTAGAACTTTGGACAAACAAGGGTTTAAGGAGATCGGGCGATATGATTTAACCATAGTTTTGTCCGCTCCGGGTTTTGGGATGGCTATAACTAAGCTGTTTAAATTGTTGAGGAATATAGTTTGAGAATATATTATTATATAGGTTAAGAATTCTTAGTTTGAATTTACAGGGTAACATTTTTAGCATCGGATATGATATCCTATCCATTCCTGGGGTTTTACCTTTTAATTTACTAAGGGTAGAACTAAGCTCCAAGAAATTTATGGTTTCTTCTATCCTTAGAGCGCCAGCGCAAGGGACAGTTGTAGGCAGGACTGAGATCACATTTTGTTTGTTTATTTTAAAATTGTTTGAAAAATTAGAATCTGAAGAGTTGTCAGACCAGAACCTTGCAAACTCCTGTGCGATTTCCGCACTATCGGTAATCATTACGTCAGAGTGTTCTAATGATGCTACACAGTGGATATTTTGTCTTGCTTTGTAGCCGGTGAAATTACGGATATTTTTCCAAATTTTGTCAACAGGGGTGTTTGGGTTAATAGTTGATGTAAAGGCGGTAATCGATTCTTTTTTGGCTAACTTTATTCTTCTTTTATATTGGGCGTTTGATTTTTTGTAGTTAAGCAAATTAATTTGATTAAGTTCCCTTTTAAATATATGCCAAAACCTGTTTTTTATTATTTTTAACTTTTCTAGTTCGCTATTCCACCATGGAGTTTTTTTTGATTTGTTTTGAGACTGAGGAATACTAATGTTAGCTGCTTGTATTATTGTTTTGCAGATATTCGCAGTTTCTTTGTTTATATTTTCAGAAACAGGTCTACTAAGTTCAAGCATACTGCATTGACTTTGAAACCTGGGCCAATTGGCATATTGTGTGCTAAATTTCGGTTTACTTAATAAGCTGTGAGTTATAGTTGGGGGAAATAAGGAAATAATTATGGGATAGTGGTCACTACAATAAAGATTGTCTTCTGTTTTCCATATAATTTGGGGGGCCAGGTTAGGCGAACAAAAGGAAATATCAATATGTGAAAAAGTACCGTGTGTATTCAGATGAGTCGGAGATTTGTCATTTAATAAAACGAAATTAGAGTCATTTATGAAGTTTGACAATATGGTACCTGTAGGGCTGTTAACGTTTGAACCCCAGTTTTCATGCGGACTGTTAAAGTCCCCTAAAACAATAGTCGGTATATCTGATTTAAAAACGTTGGTAAGATTTGTGTTATTAAATCTGGCGGGAGGTCTAATATAGGCGTTGAAAATATGGAATTTAATTTTTGATAATATTTCGACACAGATTGAGTCAAAGTCGTTAGCAACTGCAGTTTGTCTTTGTTGTAATGATTTATGTGCTAATATTGTAACTCCACCATATCTGGTAGAAGATGTGTTAATCGAGTAGTAGGTGTAGTTAATAGGCGTAGGGATGTTAAGGTTGGAATGTAGGTGTGTTTCCTGAATGCAGATTATTTTTGGACTATATTTTTTAATTAGTAATATAAGTTGGTTATAATTATTAAAATAACCATTCATGTTCCATTGTAAAATGCTAAGAACCATTAATTTTCTTTATAAAGGTTAATAATTCAATCCTTTTACATATATTTACTAGGCGTACTCTATACGTAAACGTAAAAATATTATTAGGAAAGAGATCAATTAATATTAATAAAAGTAATATAGAAAAGAGCGTAGTTAGTGCTGTAAAACAGAGGAGTATAGAATTAACTAGATTGTGTTTTAATAATATGTATGACAGAAGTGAGATTTTAAAGGTAAGAGTAAGAGTATAATTTAAAAAAATTGATATGAAGTGGACAATGGTATAACTGAAGAACCGTTATAGTTAGATAGTCAGCGAAGATTTTAAAGAAATAAAATATTAAATGAAGGATTGTGAAGATTAAAAAGTGATAATTACAGTAAAGTGTCTAGTTTGTACAATTATAATGTTTTGTTACAATAATATTGAATATAAGAGATGTAGATGTGAAAAATAAGACTATTGGAGTATTTACAATGATCATTGTCATTATTAGAGCGTATTTAGATGTCAAATTTGTTTATTTTACACGTTTAGATTTACGAGTGCCTTCTTTCTTAAATTTGTCTCTTAATCTTTTTGATGCATTTTTTGGTAAAATAATTGGACTGTTGTTGTTTTCATATATTATTTGGGATGAATTACTTTGTTGGTCTGTTTCCATTTCAGACGCAGAGTTACTATCGCTGATGACATCTGAGTAGTCTTTAACGAAACGTGGTTTGGTTGGTGGTGCTGGCATAGGATGACCCGTTGAGGTAGAGGGTTTATCGTTGTTAATATTTTTTGTTATTGTAGAATACAATGTGTCTTGTTGATTATGACGTTGCTTGTATATGACGGCAGCCTTTTTTTTACCTACTTTTTCAAGAGTTGAAATTGCTTGTATTTCTTTTTCTTTAAGAAAGATTGGACAGCTCCTATCATATGTTGGATGGTTTGAATTTACAATTTTGGCAATCTTGCAATTAATACATGAGGGTGTGAGTTGACATTTTTCCATTTTAGCTTCATCCGTATGAAAAGAGTTTGAGCAGTTGGCGCATGCTTTTTCATTTTTGCACATTTTAGACACATGACCGAACTGACAACATAACTTACATTTAATGGAAGTGGAATGTAGGGACGTATTCTAACTTTTTCGTAACCAATAGCTAGATCGTTAGGAATGCTGGTAGAAGCGAATGTAATTACAATTAGACCGGTTTCTTTTAAAGAACCATCAACATTTTTCAAAATTTTATTTACATGTGTTACATTTTGTTTTCTTAATTCGAATAAAATTTCAGATTCATCTATTCCACGTAAGTCGTTAGAATAAATTACACCTTTTGCAAAATTTAGACCTGGATGTTCCTTAACATTTACTTTAATTGTAGGAGATAATGAAGTAAGTTGGATAAGTTTACTACCTTGAATAAATGATTTTGTTTGAATAAGTATTGTTCCATTAAGTATCTTTTTACATTGTTGTACTTCTCCTTCTGCAACAGTGTCTATTACTTTTTTAATTAAAAAAGGGGATACATTGGAAAGGGTGTCAGTACTATTTTCATCACTATTTACTCTTTCCATTATAAGAAATTTTTCTCCAGTAGAAATAATTGTTGGTTTTTTAGTTTTGTCAAACGTAATAAGAGGGGTCTATTGACCACCACGGTCCGGGGGTTCGGATATTTTATACATATTTTGGCTAAACGCCAATAACGTTTAGCTTGCCGGTTTATAAATACACTTGCTTAATTGTTTTAAGATAAAGTAAGTCTATTATATTAGCACTCTAAGTTTTTGCGATTGTTCTCTTTTGTTCTTTTGTGCCTTTTGTTATTTTCTTTTGTTTATAACACAACCTACTGAAATTATAACTTGTTTAACAAGCGACACTGCGATGTGCATAGAACAAGATCACAACGTGAACGTGAAAAAGTAGTAGAAGCGATAGTTATTGAGCGAAACATAATCGGAAATTATGTTATAAAAGTTATGGCTGATGTCTATTAGAATATTTCCAGATAATTATTCGGAATTGAATACTGTTGAATATGTATCAAATCAGGATTGTAATGTGCAGTTAAAAAAGCGGCGATTATACTCTGAGGGTGGTTCTGTAGGCAATAAAAGCAAATTAACAAGTGTGAATAGGTAAATACTACTATGCATTGTACCTTGCGTAAAAGAAACGTATGAAAATATGGAACTTTTATTTAATTTAACTAAACTCAATAATATCTTTTTTAAGTTTTTTCGGATTTTAAATTGCTATTAATAATCAATGGTCAGCAAACTGCGACATCCATGTATCCATGTCCGTTTTGTTTTATAACAACAATAGATTTGAAAAATCGTATAGATTTGAAGGACGATAAACCCTTCGAAAATACTTCAACAAATAACAAATCACATTTAGAGCTCAATAATACACAGAAAGGACTAAAAACATACGGAGATTTGAAAAAAGACTACGAACTTTTTTGTTCTATCTGTAAAGATAAAAAGAAACATTCTCAGCAATGTCGTAGTACGATTCATGCTCCTCTTCTTATTGAAAATGACCAATCTTATGTTCTTGAAAAGTGTATAATTTCCGAATTGCATATTTTACAAGGATTTGTTAATCACATTTTCTGAAAAGGTTTAGTTCCTCTAGTGGGTCCGGAAACAGCGTTGATGTGGCCAAAAAAGTTTGAGCAGAAAACTGCTCAAAGATGTAGATAAATTACTCGATCCAGACATTGATATTAACGTGGGAAACTTGAGTTTCGTGCCCTTTGTTACTACTTTCAAAGCTATGAATAATGTTGTTAACTGCTGCTTTACAACAAATAAAGCAAGATAAGATAATCATCTTTCCGAATTGCGGAGATTTTTTGGAAGCTTTGGGGATGTCTCTGAAAACTTAAAAATACACGTTTCGCTAAAGCAAATTAAAGATTGTGTCCAATTCTTAAATAACAATGGATTAGGGTTGTGGTCTGAACAAGCCGGGAATCTATTCATAGAGACTTCTTAACATTCTGGAAAAGATATTAAATAAACAACCTAGAAGATTCTTCGTATAGATAAAGACTTAAAAAGGCAGTTGCTGCCTTTTCGTCGTTTCATATTTAAACATATTGAGTTATTTTTTTATTTTATTCTATTAAATTGTTTCTAAAACACAAAAATATAAAAACAATACAAAAAATGCAAAAAAAAAACATACAAAGTTCAAAAAAAAAAAAAAATACAAAAAATGCAAAAAAAAAAAAAAGTAAAAAAGGGCTAAATTCGGCTGTGCCGAATCTTTGAATACCCTCCACTATAGGGGCTGAAGATGATATACGTATATACTAAATTTTGCATGAACTGTAATATGAATATGTTTTGTCAATTTATGTTACGAACTTTTGTTATTTAGTTTTAGCAATGTTATTTACAGAGGTCTGCTCTGTTAGCGACTTTAACATTGTTGATTTTTACGGTAACTTAGTTATTAGAGTAACACACATAAAGCTCTAAGAATGTTATTATTCTCATAGTATGTAAGACAATAAATGTAATCGAACAATAAGAAGACTTAATAACATTTTTACTTACTTTACAGAAAAAAAAAATAGATACAGAAAAATTGTACAAATTTGTATGGAAAATTTAGAGGTACCTTCACATTTTCACTCATAACTTGTGAACCGCTGAACCGATTTTGCTCATTTTAAATACCAAACTGCTCGGGAGGATGTTCAATAATCTGGGTAAAAATAGGCACCCCCGCTTGCGTCGTGATCGCCATTTCAACAGACAGACAGACGGACATCGCTAAATCGACTTAAAATTGCATAAGGATCACGAATATATATACTTTATGGGGTCTTAAACCTATATTTCGCCATGTTACAAACGGAATGACAAACTGATATATACCCTCACCATATATGGTGGAGGGTATAAAAAATACAAAAAAGGCAAAAAAAAATACACAAAATACAAAAAATTAAAAAAACAAGTAAAAAAGGGCTAAATTCGGCTGTGCCGAATCTTTGAATACCCTCCACCATAGGGGCTGAAGATGATATACGTATATACTAAATTTTGCATGAACTGTAATATGAATATGTTTTGTCAATTTATGTAACGAACTTTTGTTATTTAGTTTTAGTAATGTTATTTATTTAGTTTTAGCAATGTTATTTACAGAGCTCTGCTCTGTTAGCGACTTTAACATTGTTGATTTTTACGTTAACTTAGTTATCAGAGTAACACACATATAGCTCTTCTCATAGTATGTAAGACAATAAATGTAATCGAACAATAAGAAGACTTAATAATAAGTGGTATATCGATCCCATCTTTTTTGGTATTTTTTATACCCTCCACCATATATGGTGAGGGTATATATCAGTTTGTCATTCCGTTTGTAATATGTCGAAATATAGGTTTAAGACCCTATAAAGTATATATATTCGTGATCCTTATGCAATTTTAAGATGATTTAGCGATGTCCGTCTGTCGGTCTGTCTGTTGAAATGGCGATCACGACGCAAGCGGGGGTGCCTATTTTTACCCAGATTATTGAACATCCTCCCGAGCAGTTTGGTATTTAAAATGAGCAAAATCGGTCAAGCGGTTCAAAAGTTATGAGTGAAAATGTGAAGGTACCTCTTAATTTTCCATACAAATTTGTACAATTTTTCTGTATCTATTTTTTTTTTTTTCTGTTAAGTAAAAATGTTATTAAGTCTTCTTATTGTTCGATTACATTTATTGTCTTACATACTATGATAACTAAGTTAACGTAAAAATGAACAATGTTAAAGTCGCTAACAGAGCAGACCTCTGTAAATAACATTGCTAAAACTAAATAACAAAAGTTCGTTACATAAATTGACAAAACATATTCATATTACAGTTCATGCAAAATTTAGTATATACGTATATCATCTTCATCCCCTTTGGTGGAGGGTATTCAAAGATTCGGCACAGCCGAATTTAGCCCGTTTTTACTTGTTTTTTTTAAATTCATAAAAAATCCAAAACGGAAAAAAGGATCAAGTGTTATTAATTTCATGTAAAGTCAGATAACCTATAAACAAAATGCGACATAGATTATAGAATTCGATTAACGCGTTCTGCTTTTATTTACAATTAAGTGAAGGTATCCCATTTTGACAAGAATATTGATATTTGTTTTTATTCAAAAAAGTGTCATTTATCGCCTTTTTTATAAATTTTCCCCAATTACTCCAGACTTCTGGCCATAAACTACTAAAAAAATTAAGTAAACATTTTTATAATTTTTTATTTTTATTTATTTTAATAAATATTGCCTAGACTTTTTCGATGGTGGTTGTTCGGGACTAGTGGCATCGCATTCATCGCTATCATCAGTTTCTGAACCACACATAATGTCAATGTGTGACTCCACTGTTGGCCCTTCTGCATCTCCTGAAAATTCTTTATCATCAAGATCATCCTTGTCTTGCCACACAAGCTTACTCCACCAGCAAATTTCCGCAATTATTGCACTCGGCGACTTTTTGCCTCTATATCTGTAAGTTTTTGTTTTATTAAAATGAGTTTGAAAAAATAAAAAATCAGTATTACCTCATTTCAAATGGCATAGCAACTTGATGATATCGTTCACCTTGTTCATCAGATTCGGTAGCCAATTGTTTGCTGAAGTAGTCCAGATGATGATGTAAATAATGGATTTTCAAGGACATGTGGACACCAATTTCCGAGAATGCTCTTAACATCCTTGCGACAGAAACATCGTAGTTGTTAGAACCATGCTTTCCCAACAAGCCTTCTATTACTTCTTTGATTGCCTGCCATGCATTCAATTCAGCGTCAATCAAAATATTGTTGAATGCGTTACTTTTAATCAGCTTTCGTATATCTGGACCATTTACTACGCCTGATTGGGAAAAATTAATTTGTTAAGATGGAAAATCATGGGAAATGAATGTGATATTATAACTTACCTTCTTTAATTTTACTTTCGCTGAGTCTCGGGTAAATTAGTTTCAAACACAAGAAAACTTCATCTCTTTTGGCGACAGTTTTGATAAAATTCTTAACAATTCCAAGTTTAATATGCAGTGGAGGCAGCAATATCTTCTCCTTCGGCACTAGAGGCTCACGAATAATATTGGCCGTTTGTAACCTGCTGTGCTCTCTGAGTTTCCATCCGTGGCATGCATATTGGTCACCGGAAAATCGTGTGTCCAAATCGCACAAAAAGCACATATATTTTATATAGCCGCTTTGAAGACCGCAAAGCATTGCTACAACTTTTAAATCGCAGCATATGCGCCACATATGTTTGGCGTAGTTAACCATTTTTAAAATATTTTCCAGTGCATCATATGTTTCTTTCGTTTCTGTACTATAGGCGATTGGAACTGAAGGTTTTTTATTGGTCTTATGCAGTAAAACCGCCTTCAAACTGAGTTTTGAACTGTCAATAAATAATCTCCAGGCATCTGCTTCATATTTTATTTCCATTGCGTCCATCAATTTTCCTACATCCGGGCAATATGCAGAAGTTTTTTCATCATTCACAAGGAATAAACTTTGGAGTGTTGCCTGACGACTTCGATAAGCTGTGACTTTCACACCGGCTGCCAACAAATTGTTTGATTTCAAAATGGAAGCCAGCTCTTCCGATTTATGCTGTGTTAATTCCAACTTGGCAACAATTGAATCAAGCTTAATTTGATTTATTAAAATTGGCTCATTGGATACTGATGGCTCATATGGAGAATCATCACGTGCATGATATGTCGGAGCAGTTGTAGAAGAGAAAATATCTGGGCTAGAAGCTTTTGGCACAGGAATGTGGTCCGAATGAGGCAATGGTGTTGCGGCACTTGCAACACCAACGTAATTATACGATTTTCTTATCCTCTTTGCGGCTGCTTTATTCGCACATGCATAGCAATTCAATGGATTGTGACCTTCGCCAGGATTAGTCCAAGTCATTGGGATACCGAATGGCATACTTTCACGTCTTCTATTTTTCCAATCCATTAGACGGTTGTAGCAGCTTTTACACACTATATTTGGTACCCAATTTTCGTTCACTATAACATTTTGGTTGAAGTACATCTCGTATGTTTGAACAAAATCAGTACTGAAATTTCCCCTTTTTTTATGTGTTGAGACATATTGACCACAGCAGTAGCAAAAGCTATTTATATCTGGCTTGCACAGTTCCATATTCTGTTCAGTTTTGTTCACTTTTAAAAAACTGGAGAAAAATCACTTTTACTGTTCGCGTTCGTCGGCACTTGTTGAATGACAAAAATCACAGAACCAGTGTGAGAAAGAGAAGAGTGTTGCCACATCAATATTTCTCTTTTAGTACAGTAGAAAAATATGAGAGAGTTCGGCTGTGAGTGTCAATGTTTTCTCCAAATAATGTTGTGCATATCTGGAGCAAATTTTTGAAATTCATACATTTACCTAATTGTGAATAAATGAGAAACGCGTACATCGATTTTCATGATCTATGCCTTTTTTTGCTCATGAGTTATGTGACTTTACGCGAAAGTAATTAGTTTTGGCACTTTTTTCCATTTTGGATTTTTTATGAATTTAAAAAAAAAATATTTAAATTTTTAGGCAAAAAATACTTTTTTTCCTTCATACATTCATTTTTAACTTCGAAAGTGTTGCACATATAGGAAAGCGGTATAGAAGCAGATTAGAAAAATTGTTATTCTTAATTTTTCAAAATTTGTTCCATCAAAATCAGACAAGTGGTTCTCGAGTTATGTTAAACTACTTTTTTGCCAAAATGTTACAACTAAGCGAAAAAACATCAAGATAAGGAAAAAATTTAAAAGGTCATAAAAAAAACTGACACATACGAACGCCAAACCCTTTGAGGGTTTTACTAT
Organism: Eustalomyia histrio; assembly: GCA_949748255.1. Lineage (NCBI taxonomy): Eukaryota > Metazoa > Arthropoda > Insecta > Diptera > Anthomyiidae > Eustalomyia > Eustalomyia histrio. Next base: position 94,802,445 of record OX456523.1, on the reverse strand, counting down.
ACTGACCTAGTACCATCACCCTGACTTGGAATTTCTCACCCCCCAGATTGGCTGTTGTACTGTGTTATTTAGGAAATTGTCATTTCTTTTTATTATGATAATATGGAATGGTCCAAATTTTTGATGACGCTGAGGCATAATTGAGGTTAATGTGCCGAATTATCTCATCCTTTAGCTCTTGAATTGTTGCTGCCTTATCGATGTACAACTTTTCTTTCCAATAACCCCAAAGAAAGAAGTCCAAAGGTGTCAAATCCCATGTTCTTGGCGGCTAATTGACATCGCCACCACGTGAGATAACACGGCCATTGAAGTTGTCGCGCAAAAGAGCCATTGTTTCGTTAGCTGTGTGGCAAGTGGCACCGTCCTGTTGAAACCACATATTTTCCAGGATCATATCCTCAATTCGTGGTCACAATAAGTTCGTTATCATCTCGCGATAGCGAACACCATTCATGGTAAATGCTTGGCCGACCTCATGACACACTATCGCGAACAACAGCAATGTTTTCCGCAGAACGAACTGGGCGAGCATGCACAGGTGTTTTCACAGACCCGGTTTGCTGAAATTTGCCCACAATTCTTCCGATTGTGGACACATTTGGTCGATTATGCTGACCAAAAAAAATCACGAAATGCATTTTTATTTGAACGCCCATTTTCATAATAAGCCTGAATAATTTTAACGCGTTCCTCGATTGTATATCTTTCCATGGTTCAAATTAAGTTAGTCTGAAATTGAGAAATGTAAAATCAAATGCAGAAAAAAACTTGACAGGTGTGGTTCACATCCAACATCGGTCCTTAAAATTTAACCACCCTTTATCTCATTGAATTCTATATTGTCTTGTTTTGCAGGAGTAACAGCATCATGTTCATAAACTTTTCTTGATCCATTTTTACCAGATTTTTTTCTTTTTTACCTTTTATGTTAAATTATTATTTTTAATTGTTTTATATAAATTGATTTATAGATGTCAACATAAACATCAGCTTATTAATACATAATCTCGAAGACAGATACTTATAATTTATTTTTTTTTTGAAAAATTAAAAAAACAGGTTTGATTCACTTTTTCTATAAAGTTTCGAAAAAGATAATTTTTTCGGAGACGATTCAAGAAAAATTCGAAATAAAGGACTGCCTCGAAAACTTGCAGACCGTGACATTTGTACTTTTTTGAATGCTGAACCCGAACCCTGAACCAAACTTGAACTTTTTATTTCGATTAACCCGAATCCATTTTTTAAGGGTCTCAGTTCCTGAGTTTGGGGTTCCGTATGACTGGGGTATTACGGATTTGATGTTTTTTCTTAATTTTTTAATGCTTTTGCCACATTAATAAATTTTTAAAATCACTATCAAAATACTACAGTTGTACATTTCTAATTGTTTAATAATTCCCCTGCGGGAAAATAGGGGTCAGTTGGGAATTGGTACATGTCCCGTGATAGGTGAAAACAGGACCAGTTCCGAAAATGCATATCACGAGATAGGTGAAAAGAGGAACAGTTCATAAAGTACCTACCACGTGAACGGTTTAAAAGTCTATATCACGTGATGGGTCTGAAAGTACCAGTCCTGTGGTAGGTGAAAACAGGATCGGTTTCTAAAGTACCTATCACGTGAGCGGTATAAAAAGTCTCTATCACGTATTGGGTCTGAAATTACTAGTCCCACGTTAGGTGAAAACAGTATCGGTTCTCAAAAACCCTACCACATGCTCGGTTTAAAAGCCTCTATCACGTGATGCGTTTGAAAGTTCGAGTCTTGTGATATGTTCTTCGGGGATATTTGTGTGATATGTTCTTTTAGAACAGTCCTTTGACATGTCACAGAGGGCAATTGACCCCCTCCTAGGACAAGGCCAAGGTGCCTATCACAATAATAAGCTAAAGGTAAGTTCATCTTAACTTTAAGGGAAAGGTTTATGCTTTTGAAGTTGCCATATTTTCTGCTCTGCAGTGTAGTTGCCGTGTAGTTTTTTGGAATAGGTCCTTCTCCCGCAGGCTCAAAATTTAATGGTTTTTATACAGCGGTCAAAAAAAGTATTCGACAAACTGCTTGTTTTTCATAATCATGAAAAATATGTTAAAAAAATTCTACAAAATGAAAAATATAAAAATGCAGATTATTAGCTTAAAGTATTATCTCTTTATTTATGAAACAAAAAACAATATTCTGGAAAAAAAAAATACAAAAACATGTAATATTTCAACGCAAAAAAAGTATTCGACAACGTTGCTCTGGTTGTAATTAACGGGAAAATATTGATTAAAAATAAATAATTAATATTTAGTTGCTCTTCCTTTTTGTTTTATAACGGCTTTTAAACGCTTTGGCATTGATTTAACAAGATTTAAAATGTAATTTTGGTGAATTTTATGCCACTCTTCTAGAAGGATTGCTTTAAGCTGGTTTTTGCTCCTGAAATTTCTTTTCCTTATATTTTGCTCTAAGCAGGCCCATAGGTGTTTGATGGGGTTTAAGTCTGGGGACTGTGCAGGTGGTTTAATCACGTTTGGACAGTTATACAACATCCACAACCTTGTATTTAGGGCCATATGTTTTGGAACATTATCCTGATAATAATGAAAATCACTTGAAACACCCAAAATTTCGGCACTTGGCTTAAGATTTTCCTTGAGTAGGTTTATGTAGTACTGATGGTCCATTATTCCATCAATGAAAACTAAATTACCCACGCCTGAAGCCGCCATACATCCCCAGACCATAATACCGCCACCACCGTGCTTTACAGTAGGCACCATATTTCGCCCCTCCAACTCGGAATCAGAACCTTACCATCACATCCAAATAGGTTGAATTTAGACTTATCAGCAAAAATAGTCTTCATCCAAAACTCCATAGGCTTATTCACATGCGCTTTTGCGAAGTCAACTCGAGCTTTTCTGTTCTTTTTTGAGATATGCGGCTTTTTCCTAGCTGATCTTGCGTTATAATCGTTACTGTGTATAACATTACGCACGGTCTGAGGTGTAACATTGATATTAAGATCATGTTCTAGCTGTTTTGTTAAAACTGTAGCGTTGATCTTAGGATTTTTTTTTTATTTCACGCAAGATCCACCTTTCGTTTACTTCATTAAGTTTTTTTGGACGCCCACTTCTTTGTACATTTTCAATACTTTTAGTTTTTTTGTATTTATTTATGATGTAGTGAATAGTTGTTCTAGGTCTTCCAACAATTTCTGCTATTTCTTGTTCAGTTATTCCCTTTTTAAAATTTGTAATTATTATTTCTTTAACATCTAAAGAAATCTCTGCACCCTTTCGACCCATGTTAACAATTAATTCAATAAATGAAATTAAGACATTAAAAAATATTAGTAATAATGAAAGACATCAATATAAATTTCAAAGAAACGGTGCTTTTCCCGTTAATCACAACCAGAGCAACGTTGTCGAATACTTTTTTTGCGTTGAAATATTACATGTTTTTGTTTTTGTATTTTTTTTTCCAGAATATTGTTTTTGTTGTATTTTTTGTTTCATAAATAAAGAGATAATACTTTAAGCTAATAATCTGCATTTTTATATTTTTCATTTTGTAGAATTTTTTTAACATATTTTTCATGATTATGAAAAACAAGCAGTTTGTCGAATACTTTTTTTGACCGCTGTAAGTTTTTTTTATTTTAAAATTATTTTTCGATTTTTTTTCAATTTAAAAGTGTCGTAATTTTTTACTTATTTGTGCGTAAAATTTGTATTCAACAAAATGATACTAACTTCACGCATAATGTGTTTAATTGTAAACACATATTATCTAAAACAACATAAAACTTTACCTATTTTATGCCAGTAAATTTACGAAATATTTGGAGTGCATAAATAAAACAAAATAATATGACTTTTAGGTCCATTATTATAACTTGCCCATAGCTAAAGTTAGGATGTTAACGGACAGATTATTAGTTTTTCATTATTATAAGTATACTTTAACCTAAAAGTGACCGATAAGCTAAAGGTACGTTCATCTTACCTTTAAAGTTAAACGAAAGGTTTATGCATTTGAAGTTGCCACATTTTCTGCTCTGCAGTGTAGTTGCCGTGTAGTTTTTTCTCCGTATCTTTGCTGTTTAGTTTATTTCTGTGTTCGGCGTCGACATTGTAAATTTTTTACAACAAACATTTTTATTTTTTACACAATTCGAAGAAATTTTATTTCTCGTTTGTTTTTTTGTTTGTTGTAAGTAAATAAATAAACAAAAGTACGTCGTTGCCACTACATATTTTTAAGTACCAATTTAATTTGCCGAAAGTAATCGGTTTTTGTTCTGGTAATGCCATATTTTCAAAAAATTTTATTTTATTTTATTTAAAAGGGAAGTTGTAATAACCAAAAATAGTTAAGTTCACTTTATTGCTCACTTTAGCTAAAGTTACCTTTAACTAACACGCACCTTAAAGGCTAGTTATAATGATGGGCCTTAGTATAGTATATAAATTTTTTTTTATTTCTTTATATGTTGTCAGTACCCTGCGGGAAAAAGGAGTTAGTTAGAAATTGGGACTTGTCCCGTAATAGGTTGACCGGTTCCTAAAATATCTATCACGTGAACGGATTACAATTTCAGCCTTAAGATAACTAATGCGTCCAAAAGTTGGCAAATTTATTGGAGAAGTTTCCACACCTAGCAAGGGGAAGCCAACGGGTCACGTGGTAGGTACTTTAGGAACTGTTCTTCTTTTCACTTATCTCGTGATATGAATTTTCAGAACCGGTCCAGTTTTCACCTATCACGGCACAGGTCCGAATTCTCAACTGACCCCTTTTTTCCCACAGGGAGTTTTTACTTCAACAACTTCCAACACACCAAAAAAAACCCTGACAGATAATTTACGAGTGACTTCACAACGAACACATTCATCGATTATACATACTGCCAATTTATTATAAACAACTAGACTACCAAGAGCAGAAACAGAAAGCCAATTTAAACAACATCGGAAAAGAAAAAGCAACGAAGAAGAAACTGAAAAACATAAACTAGCTTTGGCGGCCGAAGCCGCCAAAGCTAGTGCTGAAGCAGCAAATGCTCAAACTGAAGCAGAAAAATCTTAAGCTGAAGCAGCAAATGTTCAAGCTGAAGCTCTTAAAAAAATTTCCAAATCAGCAACAGTGATAGTCAGGCGCGGGTCCAGCTCAAGCTTTTGGTGGGAGGGGAACTTTTTTGATTTTTTTTATACCCTTCACTATATTTGGTGAGTGTATATTGTGCTTTAAAGTCGTGGGTATAATGTGCTTTTAAGTCGTGTTAGCCATGTACATCCGCCTGTCCGTTGAAATGGCGATCACGGCTTGAAGACCCAATCGTAGGTGCTAGATGAATGGACATCCTCTTGAGTAGTTTGGTATTGAAAATGAGCGGTTAAAAAGTTATGAGTGTAAATGTTAATGTATGTACCTCTAAATCATAGTAGCGACCGGTAATTAATATATTTTTTACTAGTCGCTTAGAAGTGAATAATATTTTTTATTCACCTCAAATATATTTCTCCTCTAAAATTTGTTTTCACCACTAAATTTTTTTTTCACCACAAACATTTTTGTTCACCTCGAAAATAGTTTTCACATCCAAAAAAAGTTTTTCACCTTTGCATCAAAACACTGGAGGACAGGGATGATAAAGTTTGTACTTAAGTATCTTTTTGAACTATAAGAACCTTAAAAGTGATATGGCACTCCTTTGAATCATTTGGTACTATTCGCAAAGGCCCCCTTATTATAATTTTTTATTATTTATGACAACTTTTGTGATCTAATTTCTTTTAAAGGCTGTTTGATAGAAAATAATTCTATGGGGATGATATAATTTAAATGATTACTATAATACATTTTGTGCCACACAATTAAACACATCTGCCTTAACAAATTTTGCAAGTAGAAATTATAAATTTGTTTATTGTTTTGAATAAAAATATCATTAAAACGGTTTTTGTATCATTATTTAGTTTTTTCCTTGTCCTGTAAAGTATCGAAAAATCTACATGCTCCTTTTCTAAATTAAGCCATCGATATGTATTTTTATATTTTTACTAAAAGACTTTAATGTATTTTTAATTTTTATTTTAAGATTAGCTTTGTTAATTTTATGTATGGAATTGATTTTTATTTTTCTGAGTTTTTGTTAATTTTTTTTTCTAATTTGAACAAATTGAATTTGAATTATTTATTTAATATAAAATTTTGTTTTGAACATATGTATTGCGGAAAAAATCTAGAAAAATATTTCAAATCAGTCAAAAATGTAAGTTTAAAAATCTGTAAATGGGTTTTGCAGCGCAAAGGATTAATACCATGTTTCTACATAACAAGTAATTTCTCAATCAGACAAGCTGTACACAAACAAGTACGTAAGCGATTGAGTTTTTATAGTACACTTGTCTTACTGACGTTTTGTTACGTTGTTTTTTTTTGTATATTGTCAATTTACATTATTGCCATAGTATATAGTTTTTTATTTTGTTTACTTTTTTTATGCTAAAATGCAACTCTTTCGTTACTAAACGAACAGCTGTTTTTTATTTACAAAACAAAGTTAATTTATATGAATAATTATTTGTGAATAAAATTTATTTATTAAAAAAAAAAATAAAGGAAAAAAATGTTTCCATCTATTGAATTACATTTTGATAGTGATTCAAGTGACGGTGATGGTGTAGACATTCGTTTATGCCGCAGAAATATCTGAGATGCCTTAAATGTATTGGATCTACCGGAAGAGCGGTGAGTAAAAACAAAATTTAAGTTCTTTTCATTTATGTAATTTCTCAGTTTCATTGCTACATTTCGCATCAACAAGGAAGTTTTTTCAATGATTCTTAATGAAATACAGCCAAGATTAGATGAAGAAAACAAAACAAAAGAAAACAACAAAAAAAAAAACTAATAAAATTCTCTTTTGTGATACACACAATTACTTTTTTTACTTGTATGTTTTTGACAGTATTGACAATTGAAATTGTTATGTAGAAACCGCAAAAAGAGTTACACTTACGTTTACACTCAGCAAAACTTGACATTTGTATTATAGAACCGCAAACAAATTTTTAATACTCAATTGGGCAATATTTTTGAGAAACTTGTTATCTAGAAACATGCCATAAAATTTCGGAATGTTAAAGAATTTAAAATTTCTTTTTAAATAGTTTAATTTATTAACGATTCACACAGTCAAAAGTTGAATTAGTTAAGCTTTAATTTATATAAGGATGTTGAGAATGTTCAAGGACCTATGATGGATAATGTACAAAATTTACCTGTTAAAAAAATAATTTTGAGATTTTTTATAAAGATTCTGTAATGAAAGAAATAAAAATCGTAATGCTTCATATAAAATTGGCTTGACCGACAAGAAATTTATTTTCAGAATGGAAACCAAAATTAGTTAAAAAAAACGATGTATCTTTTAATCTTACTTTGTTTTTTAAACTTTTATTTTATACTTATTTGGAATACTTTTCAAAACTTTTATGCAACTTATTTATGTGAAAACTAATTTATTTAAACTATTGTGTTTTCGATTTTTATATTTATTTGTTATTCAGCAATTTAAATTTTTTTATTTTAAAAGAAAATATACAAATTAAATAATTCCAGGACCTGTGCGATGTAGCTAAATAAATTCTAGACAAATACAAATTGACAAATGATTTTAAAATTTCTTTGACAAAATATTTGAACAATTTTTAAAATTATATAGAAATTTGGATACATGAATTTAGTTTAGATTTTACACCCACACAAACTACAACATTTAAAAACAATGAACTACATATAATTTTTTCTAACGTTTTTATTATTTTGTTGTTTTGCTGAGTTTTAAACCCAATACTGAGTAATATCAGATAAGGATAGTCGACATGTAAATCAACCTTTAATTACTCCTTTTTTCACCACTTAAATTTATTTCCACCACAAAAAATTTTTTTCACCTCAAAAAATTTTTTACCGCCACAAAATTTGTTTCACTTTCATAATATTACTTCTAAAGTTTTTTTTAATTATTTGTATCAAAAACAGTAGAGAACATTTTTTTAGGATATTGGTGTAGGATAATCAAACATTTGGCAAAGACGAATTTAAGCCTTTTTTACTTGTTTTTTTTTATAAATAAACTGTTAAAGCAAATTTTTTAATTTTTCGTCTCATTTAAAATTTTGTCCATAAAGCATAACATGGATCCTCATTAAAAATTAATGAACTTTTGTAAGACATCTAAACAAAAAATATGATTTTCAAATTATACAAGTAAAAATATTTTAAATATTTTAATATCATCCACCCATGTCCTAAGAACACAATCATTAACCTAACCATTTTACCATTTTTTATTTAATCCTGGGTGCACTTTCAGACAAAATGTTTTAAAATAAATGTTTGTTTTAACTTCACACACATTTACCTTACATACTTAGAGACCCGTTCTAAAAAAAATACAAAGCTTTCTAAAAAGCAAACGTAACCCTATATATTCGTTGGTAGACAATGAACCCAAATGAATTCCGCTAAAAACTGAAACCATTAAAAAATAAAAATACTTTTTCAGCTAAGTACATATCCGAACAAACTTTTGGGCCTGGTTCAATTTTTAAATAAAAGAAAGGCCCATGTTCCCATGGTTTTCCTTTAGTGTGCCAAACTACATTAAAACCCAGAAATTTTTAAATATCTGTGAAATCAACCATATTATAGAAATTAAAAACTTTAATATGGTATTGGAAATGACATACATGTGTATCTTTTATTAATAAACTATATCATCCCCATTATTTTATATCAAACAGCCTTTAAAAGAAATTAGATCACAAAAGTTGTCATAAATAAAAAATAATAAAAAGAGGACATTTGTAAATAGTACAAATTGATTCAAAGGTTCTGATAGTTCAAAAGGTACTTAAGTACAAACTTTATCATCCCTGTCCTCCAGCGTTTTGATACAAATAATATAAAAAAATTAGATGTGAAATTATGGAGATGAAAAAAATTATTTGAGGTGAAAAACTTTTTTGGATGTAAAAAGAATATTTAAGGCGAAAAAAATGTTTGTGGTGACAAAAATCAGACAGACAAATGGACGGACGAACATCGCTAAAACGACTTATAAAAAAAATCAAAAAAGTCCCCCCCCCCCCAAAAGCTTGAGCTGGATCCGCGCCTGACTAACTATCAACGAACACGTGGGGTTACGTTTGCTTTTTATGAGGCTTTGTATTTTTTTTTTTTTTTTGAATCGGTCTCTAAGTATGTAAATTAAATGTGTTAAACATGTTCAACACCTTTTATTTTAAAACATTTTGCTGCCAGGATTAAATAAAAAAAGGTCAATAAACATAAATTTTACAATATAAAATTTACCGCAAATATCGATTAGTTTTATAAATGTTTTGTTGATATGTGTAATGTATTATCTATGATTTGGTAAATGATTGTGTGTTTTTGACATGGGAGGGGATTCAAATATTCGTCACAGCCGAATTTAGTATTTTTTTACTTGTATAAGTTCAATATTAAATGTATACATTAGATCCCAGTCAATGTGATAAATAAGTGTTAAATAAAAATTTTATATGAATTTAAAAGAATTAAGGTTTAGAAATGACCAGCTTTTAACAATCATTTTTAGAAAATATATTTTGGGCCTTCCCCCCTCCTCCCCCAACCGAAACGAAATTCTGGACACACCACTGTGCAATATCTAAAAATCCGATGGAGGGATCTATTTCATTTTTGAATAGTCAATAATTATATAAATAGTTATAATTTTACTGCAAATTTTAAATTCTTAAACAGATTTTTAAACATATATTTTAATTGATTTAAAATATTTTTCCGTAATAGGACATATGTTTAAAACAAAATTTTATATTAAATAAATTATCTAAATTCGATTTGTTTAAATTAAAAAATTAATATACAAAAACAAAAAACTCAACAAAAATTAAAAAATCAATTCCATGCATTAAATTAAGTAAGCAATATTCCCAAATTCTGATCCTCTATCTCTTTTATCCCATTTCTCTATAGATAACATTGCACTTTTGACTAAATTTCTTAAAATCTCAAATATTTACCCCCATATGCATAGACATTTAGTTGATTCTTATAACAGTCTTATAAAGAAAATTTGTTGTTGTTTTACATGTTAATTTGATTTATAAGTATGTTATAAAAATCAACAGAATGTCTATGCATATGACAGTTATAATATAATATGTAATGTGTACATATGTAAATATGTACATTCTAATTTCAAGCTATATTTTGTAATATTGTATTTATTAATATAGGGTCCGCCATCTAACGTTTTTTTTTTCAACTAGTGCTTATTTCGAAATGGTAACACTTAGCTCATGTCTGATTTGACAGATAATTAGTTTTATCCTTCCGCCGAACGAATATGGTTGTGTATACGCTTGAACAACGCTGGGAAATATTGCGACATTACTTTGAAAATCATGGTAATGTTGCAGAATGTCATCTTTTCAATGTCATCTTTTCAGATGAAGCTCATTTTGATCTTGGCGGGTATGTAAACAAGCAAAATTGTCGTATTTGGGGCACAGAAAACCCGCACGCATACATTGAAAAGCCGATGCACCCAAAACGAGTCACTGTTTGGTCCAGAGGCATAATTGGGCATTTTTCTTCGAAAATGAGCAAGGAGTGGCCGTTACAGTCAATGGCGATCGTTTTTGGGCCATGTTGAAAAAATTTTTGTTCACAAAAATTGAAGAGGAGGATATTGGCAACATTTGGCTTCAACAGGGCGGCGCTACGTGCCACACAGCCGAAGCTACACTCGATGTTTTGCGCCCTGTTTTTGAAGATCGCATTATCAGCCGCTGATGTCTATACACACAAAAAAATTCTGAAGGGTATATTGCCTTGGCTGGCATACACTATTATAAAATTAAGGCAAATAGTTTATTACCTATGTCGATAGGAAATTTTATAATACAATTTTACCCATTGGCAATGTAATTTCTACTACTTTAAATAGGTAACTTTTCGAAAAATTCTTTTGAAATTATAAACGTCAACATTATAATTAATTATCATTATTTTATAATATAAATAACAATTTTTTATAGAAATTGTTAAATTAAAAAATTATGTGTGTGCAAAAAGTGGTGTCTACATTTGGTACATGATTTTAAAACATACTACATCACAACAATTTCTTTGTGATCTGGTAATCACAACTATTATATGGAGGAATAATGCAAAATCTTCACAGTAACGTATTATTTAATTTTCTGTATTAATCCTTTGTGATCAATTTACATAAATATTAATTATTCTAGCATCCCATAAAACACACTGTAATACTCCAGAATGTTTGGCTCCCTACCATTAATATATGTAACACATATAACAAATATGTGTATAACCCTTGGTATAACATATAAATATATATATTAATTCCCGTGGTTCCTATAAGAAGCATAGGACCATTGTGTATAACATGATCTATATTTAAAGAGAAGTATTCTTCCAATTGCGCCTTTTTTCTAAAATACTATAAATATGTCCTGTGAACTTTGATCTGCAAAGACAAAATTAACAATTTTTCTTTTCCATTAAGAAAACAAAGCTGATTTACATCTTCCTTTCAACCTGCAAAATCACTCAAGACCGTCATTCCAATTATGTCAAAGTCAAGATAAACCCAAAAGTCGGAAGATTTATTCCAGGAATCATAACTCTCAGAAGTAAATAACCATCACCCACATTGCTTATGAATGACGTCAAATGAAGCAGTTTTTTTCTGTGCAAGAAGGCTTCAGAATCTAATGACCCTTCTGTATAAAAATTTAATGGAGTCTTAAGGTTTTCTGCAAGAAAAATACTTTAGAGTCTAAGGGCTATTCTTAGGTAAAAGTGCTCAGAATCTGAGCGTTTTCTATAGGGTATTACTATAGAAAACTCTTCTATAGTAATACCCACCGATTCTAAAGACTTTTTTATGTAAAACCCCCCTCCTTTTTGATAAAGTAGATCACCACATTATAAGGACTTTATTCTATAGAAAAACGCTCAGATTTTGAGGACTTTCTTCTAGAGAAAATTGCTTATGGAGCAATTCCATATGAAAGCGATCACCTTTTGGACGACCCCTCTCCGATTTTAAAATAAATAGTCTCAATCGATTGCCCAGCAAAAAATAATGTACCTACATATTTTTTTTTTTTTTTTATAGTGACTGGTTTAGTGGTGGTGTACACCACCGTCTTGTGACAAAATTGAAGAATTCTTCATAAGGGACCTCATTGAAAGTTGTTAAAAAACTCTTTCGTTACTAAACGAACAGCTGTTTTTTATTTACAAAACAAAGTTAATTTATATGAATAATTATTTGTGAATAAAATTTATTTATTAAAAAAAAAAATAAAGGAAAAAAATGTTTCCATCTATTGAATTACATTTTGATAGTGATTCAAGTGACGGTGATGGTGTAGACATTCGTTTATGCCGCAGAAATATCTGAGATGCCTTAAATGTATTGGATCTACCGGAAGAGCGGTGAGTAAAAACAAAATTTAAGTTCTTTTCATTTATGTAATTTCTCAGTTTCATTGCTACATTTCGCATCAACAAGGAAGTTTTTTCAATGATTCTTAATGAAATACAGCCAAGATTAGATGAAGAAAACAAAACAAAAGAAAACAACAAAAAAAAAAACTAATAAAATTCTCTTTTGTGATACACACAATTACTTTTTTTACTTGTATGTTTTTGACAGTATTGACAATTGAAATTGTTATGTAGAAACCGCAAAAAGAGTTACACTTACGTTTACACTCAGCAAAACTTGACATTTGTATTATAGAACCGCAAACAAATTTTTAATACTCAATTGGGCAATATTTTTGAGAAACTTGTTATCTAGAAACATGCCATAAAATTTCGGAATGTTAAAGAATTTAAAATTTCTTTTTAAATAGTTTAATTTATTAACGATTCACACAGTCAAAAGTTGAATTAGTTAAGCTTTAATTTATATAAGGATGTTGAGAATGTTCAAGGACCTATGATGGATAATGTACAAAATTTACCTGTTAAAAAAATAATTTTGAGATTTTTTATAAAGATTCTGTAATGAAAGAAATAAAAATCGTAATGCTTCATATAAAATTGGCTTGACCGACAAGAAATTTATTTTCAGAATGGAAACCAAAATTAGTTAAAAAAAACGATGTATCTTTTAATCTTACTTTGTTTTTTAAACTTTTATTTTATACTTATTTGGAATACTTTTCAAAACTTTTATGCAACTTATTTATGTGAAAACTAATTTATTTAAACTATTGTGTTTTCGATTTTTATATTTATTTGTTATTCAGCAATTTAAATTTTTTTATTTTAAAAGAAAATATACAAATTAAATAATTCCAGGACCTGTGCGATGTAGCTAAATAAATTCTAGACAAATACAAATTGACAAATGATTTTAAAATTTCTTTGACAAAATATTTGAACAATTTTTAAAATTATATAGAAATTTGGATACATGAATTTAGTTTAGATTTTACACCCACACAAACTACAACATTTAAAAACAATGAACTACATATAATTTTTTCTAACGTTTTTATTATTTTGTTGTTTTGCTGAGTTTTAAACCCAATACTGAGTAATATCAGATAAGGATAGTCGACATGTAAATCAACCTTTAATTACTCCTTTTTTCACCACTTAAATTTATTTCCACCACAAAAAATTTTTTTCACCTCAAAAAATTTTTTACCGCCACAAAATTTGTTTCACTTTCATAATATTACTTCTAAAGTTTTTTTTAATTATTTGTATCAAAAACAGTAGAGAACATTTTTTTAGGATATTGGTGTAGGATAATCAAACATTTGGCAAAGACGAATTTAAGCCTTTTTTACTTGTTTTTTTTTATAAATAAACTGTTAAAGCAAATTTTTTAATTTTTCGTCTCATTTAAAATTTTGTCCATAAAGCATAACATGGATCCTCATTAAAAATTAATGAACTTTTGTAAGACATCTAAACAAAAAATATGATTTTCAAATTATACAAGTAAAAATATTTTAAATATTTTAATATCATCCACCCATGTCCTAAGAACACAATCATTAACCTAACCATTTTACCATTTTTTATTTAATCCTGGGTGCACTTTCAGACAAAATGTTTTAAAATAAATGTTTGTTTTAACTTCACACACATTTACCTTACATACTTAGAGACCCGTTCTAAAAAAAATACAAAGCTTTCTAAAAAGCAAACGTAACCCTATATATTCGTTGGTAGACAATGAACCCAAATGAATTCCGCTAAAAACTGAAACCATTAAAAAATAAAAATACTTTTTCAGCTAAGTACATATCCGAACAAACTTTTGGGCCTGGTTCAATTTTTAAATAAAAGAAAGGCCCATGTTCCCATGGTTTTCCTTTAGTGTGCCAAACTACATTAAAACCCAGAAATTTTTAAATATCTGTGAAATCAACCATATTATAGAAATTAAAAACTTTAATATGGTATTGGAAATGACATACATGTGTATCTTTTATTAATAAACTATATCATCCCCATTATTTTATATCAAACAGCCTTTAAAAGAAATTAGATCACAAAAGTTGTCATAAATAAAAAATAATAAAAAGAGGACATTTGTAAATAGTACAAATTGATTCAAAGGTTCTGATAGTTCAAAAGGTACTTAAGTACAAACTTTATCATCCCTGTCCTCCAGCGTTTTGATACAAATAATATAAAAAAATTAGATGTGAAATTATGGAGATGAAAAAAATTATTTGAGGTGAAAAACTTTTTTGGATGTAAAAAGAATATTTAAGGCGAAAAAAATGTTTGTGGTGACAAAAATCAGACAGACAAATGGACGGACGAACATCGCTAAAACGACTTATAAAAAAAATCAAAAAAGTCCCCCCCCCCCCAAAAGCTTGAGCTGGATCCGCGCCTGACTAACTATCAACGAACACGTGGGGTTACGTTTGCTTTTTATGAGGCTTTGTATTTTTTTTTTTTTTTTGAATCGGTCTCTAAGTATGTAAATTAAATGTGTTAAACATGTTCAACACCTTTTATTTTAAAACATTTTGCTGCCAGGATTAAATAAAAAAAGGTCAATAAACATAAATTTTACAATATAAAATTTACCGCAAATATCGATTAGTTTTATAAATGTTTTGTTGATATGTGTAATGTATTATCTATGATTTGGTAAATGATTGTGTGTTTTTGACATGGGAGGGGATTCAAATATTCGTCACAGCCGAATTTAGTATTTTTTTACTTGTATAAGTTCAATATTAAATGTATACATTAGATCCCAGTCAATGTGATAAATAAGTGTTAAATAAAAATTTTATATGAATTTAAAAGAATTAAGGTTTAGAAATGACCAGCTTTTAACAATCATTTTTAGAAAATATATTTTGGGCCTTCCCCCCTCCTCCCCCAACCGAAACGAAATTCTGGACACACCACTGTGCAATATCTAAAAATCCGATGGAGGGATCTATTTCATTTTTGAATAGTCAATAATTATATAAATAGTTATAATTTTACTGCAAATTTTAAATTCTTAAACAGATTTTTAAACATATATTTTAATTGATTTAAAATATTTTTCCGTAATAGGACATATGTTTAAAACAAAATTTTATATTAAATAAATTATCTAAATTCGATTTGTTTAAATTAAAAAATTAATATACAAAAACAAAAAACTCAACAAAAATTAAAAAATCAATTCCATGCATTAAATTAAGTAAGCAATATTCCCAAATTCTGATCCTCTATCTCTTTTATCCCATTTCTCTATAGATAACATTGCACTTTTGACTAAATTTCTTAAAATCTCAAATATTTACCCCCATATGCATAGACATTTAGTTGATTCTTATAACAGTCTTATAAAGAAAATTTGTTGTTGTTTTACATGTTAATTTGATTTATAAGTATGTTATAAAAATCAACAGAATGTCTATGCATATGACAGTTATAATATAATATGTAATGTGTACATATGTAAATATGTACATTCTAATTTCAAGCTATATTTTGTAATATTGTATTTATTAATATAGGGTCCGCCATCTAACGTTTTTTTTTTCAACTAGTGCTTATTTCGAAATGGTAACACTTAGCTCATGTCTGATTTGACAGATAATTAGTTTTATCCTTCCGCCGAACGAATATGGTTGTGTATACGCTTGAACAACGCTGGGAAATATTGCGACATTACTTTGAAAATCATGGTAATGTTGCAGAATGTCATCTTTTCAATGTCATCTTTTCAGATGAAGCTCATTTTGATCTTGGCGGGTATGTAAACAAGCAAAATTGTCGTATTTGGGGCACAGAAAACCCGCACGCATACATTGAAAAGCCGATGCACCCAAAACGAGTCACTGTTTGGTCCAGAGGCATAATTGGGCATTTTTCTTCGAAAATGAGCAAGGAGTGGCCGTTACAGTCAATGGCGATCGTTTTTGGGCCATGTTGAAAAAATTTTTGTTCACAAAAATTGAAGAGGAGGATATTGGCAACATTTGGCTTCAACAGGGCGGCGCTACGTGCCACACAGCCGAAGCTACACTCGATGTTTTGCGCCCTGTTTTTGAAGATCGCATTATCAGCCGCTGATGTCTATACACACAAAAAAATTCTGAAGGGTATATTGCCTTGGCTGGCATACACTATTATAAAATTAAGGCAAATAGTTTATTACCTATGTCGATAGGAAATTTTATAATACAATTTTACCCATTGGCAATGTAATTTCTACTACTTTAAATAGGTAACTTTTCGAAAAATTCTTTTGAAATTATAAACGTCAACATTATAATTAATTATCATTATTTTATAATATAAA